>JAFMOC010000056.1:2270000-2310000 GCA_019802505.1 Corydoras sp. C115 | reverse complement strand
TTCCATGTTCTCCCCATGTCTGCGTGGGTTTCCTCCGGGTTCTCCGGTTTCCTCCCACAGTCCAAAAACATGGATCAAGCCAATTGAATTCTCCAAATTGCCCCATATAAAGTGTGTATGTGTGAGTGAGTGTGTGCCGAGCGACCAAAACGTTCTCCCCTGGATGGGCATGGGCAACCCCCCTGCCCCGCGACCCTAATATAGGATAAAGCAGAAGATAATGGATGGTTTAAACTGCTTCAATTGTTTAATGTTCTGAAAGTCAATTTAAATTTAGGTTTGGGTTCTGGGTGGTGTACATGGATTCTCTGGATTCCTCCCACAGTCTTATCATCGATTCAAGGTGAACTGGCTGCTGTAACTTAATATATATAAAACCTCACGAAACAAGAAGATTAATATAAGCTTGTTCTTTTATAAGGCGGCACGGTGACTTAGTGGTTAGCATGTTCGCCTCTCAGCACTAGGGTTTCCCGGTTCGAATCCCCATCTGGGTGCAGTTTCCATGTTCTCCGAGTGTCTGCGTGGGTTTCCTCCGGGTTCTCCGGTTTCCTCCCACAGTCCAAAAACATGGATCAAGTCAATTGAATTCTCAAAATTGCCCCATATAGAGTGTGTCTGTGTGAGTGAGTGTGTGCCCAGCGATGGATTGGCGCCCTGTCCTGGGTCTATCTGCCCGGCGCCCGAGACGTTCTCCCCTGGATGGGCATGGGGAACCCCACCGCGACCCTAGTGGAGGATAAAGCGGGAGACAATGAATGAATGAATGATTACAGAACAGTTGAATAAGGACTCTGATTGGCCAACCCTCACATTCCCGTGCGATTCCAAGGTGAACATGTGGGATGCAGATGATAAGTCGACTCTACTAACCGAGCAGTGGTTGTGTTGTTGTAATAACGTAGGCACATCTCCTCCAATAGGCATTTGCTTGGTGAGCTCATCGTCTTTCTGGCAAATCCACCTCCACAGCTCCTCCAGAACAGACAGCAGTCGACTCCATCGCTCAGCACTGGCTTCCAGGTGAGCACTGCAGGCAGAGGAACCGTTATTCATCATCACCTTTAAACCATCAGCATACACACAGCAAATCAGCCAATCAGAAAGCGACAACATTTAACAAGCTCTATCATTCAGCCCGTTTCCATAAGGGGGCGATCCGGGTGCCAGTTATCCGGGTTTGGAACCGATACCTCGAGTGCACTGAAACACACAACCGATATAAAATTCTGTATATATGATTCATTTGAGGGCAGCACGGTGGCTTAGTGGTTAGCATGTTCTCCTCTCAGCGCTAGGGATTAGGGTTCAAATCCCAACCATGTTCTCTCCGTGTCTGCATGGGTTTCCTCCGGGTTCCTCCCACAGTCCAAAAACATGGATCAAGGTGTGTCTGTGTGAGTGTGTGCCCAGTGATAGATTGGCGTCCTGTCCTGGGTGTATCTGCCCAGCGCCCGAGATGTTCTCTCCTGGATGGGCATGGGGAACCCCCACGCGATCCTAATAGAGGATAAAGCGAAAGATAATGGATGGCTGATTCATTTGTTCTGTTTGTATTAAACACTAGATTTATTCTTTATAAAATGTCCATCCATCCATTATCTTCCGCTTTATCCTATATTAGGGTCGTGGGGGGTTCCCCATGCCCATCCAGGGGAGAATGTTTCGGGCGCTGGGCAGATACACCCAGTACAGGGCGCCAATCTATCACTGGGCACACACTCACTCACACAGACACACACGATATGGGGCAATTTGGAGAATTCAGTTGACTTGATCCATGTTTTTGGACTGTGGGAGGAAACCGGAGAACCCGGAGGAAACCCACACGGACACGGGGAGAACATGGAAACTCCACCCAGATGGGGATTCGAACCGGGAATCCCTAGTGCTGAGAGGAGAACATGCCAACCACTAAGCCACTGTGCCTCTTTATAAAATGTGTTTTATGAATTTTGTTGTCTCTAGAACAAATTAAATGGATTTATAATGATTTAAAGGTGAGGGTGTGGTAGCTCAGTGGTTAGGGTGTTGGGTTATCAATATGAAGGTTGTGGGTTCAAATCCCAAGTTACCAATGTGGGTCTTTGAGCAAGACCTTTAACCCTCATTGCTTCAGGGATGCCGTGGCCAACCCTCTCACCCCAGCCATAAATTTGGGATACCTGTAAGTGGCTTTGGATAAAAGCATCTGCTAAATAACCAAATGTAAATGTAATGTAAGCGTAACTTCAATTCACTGATTATTTGTGGATTAGCAATGAAAACAGGTTCGTTTGAACTTTTCAGGCTATCGGTATAATGTTCTATGAGCTCAGCTGTGTGTCACATGATGACCGTGATGAACAGCGCGTCCTGCGGGTCGTGCTGACCGTATATTGGCTGATTTGGTCTTGAGCTCATTCCAGCGGTGGTTCATGTCGTCCAGCCTCTGCTGCAGGAAAACTGCTTCCTCTGAACTTCCCAGCGCCTTCACCATCTTCAGCTTGTTCCCATCCACACTCTTAAACACATCATTATGTGCGTCGATCTCCGCCTGGATGTCCTGCACACAAAGCGGCAACGCCAGTGAGCGCGGCGCTAAAAGGACGGTCCCGAAACGATACGTGAAGATGAACACGTTCTTACGAAACCGAAAGAAGTCGGTTAAAATGTTTACAAATCAACATGAATGGACCTAATAACTCCACACACCACACCCCCAGATAAGCCATGAAATGACCCGACACGGACTTCACAAACTGGAGGACCGGGCTTCATTATAGACCAATCATGGCATGATTTCAACATCAAAGAGTAAACAAAGGCATGGGGAGAGGCCACAGGAAGCAATCTGACCGATAATTGCACACGCACACACACACACACACACACACACACACACACACACACACACACACACACACACACACACAATTCTGGCACAACCTCTATCTGAACTTGCCTACTAACTGTTACTACTAGTTTTAAATTAGTAAGCACTGTGTAACCATGGCAACATGGTAGGTGATTGGTGTCTGTAGTTAGTGTGTGTGGCTATCGATCTAAAGGTCTGGGTTTTTACCCCGAGTCCCGAGGGTATTAATTAAGGCATTAATTGCTGTATTAATGCTGACTCGGTACTCTGATCTTAACCGTCAAGTGGGATGTTTTGTATGTCCATCCATCCATCCGTCCATTATCTTCCACATTATCCTCTACTAGGGTTGTGGTGGGGTTCCCTATGCCCATCCAGGGTAGAACGTTTCGGGCGCTGGGCAGATACACCCAGGACAGGACGCCAATCTATTGTTGGGCACACACTCACTCACACTCTATATGGAGCAATTTGGAGAACTCAATTGACTTGATCCATGTTTTTGGACTGTGGGAGGAAACCGGAGAACCCGGAGGAAACCCATGTGGACACGGGGAGAACATGGAAACTCCTCCCAGATTGGGATTCGAACGGGAAATCTACTACTACTACTAACCCACCATGCCACCCTTGTTTGTATGTCACTTTGAATAAACGCAATATGTTCATCGTATTTGATGTTAAACATAATCATGTTTTATTTTGGTTTATTTTGTGGTTGTAGCTTCATTCTACCTTCAAACGACCGACTACACACTTTATTATTGACATTTTATCTTAAGCTTGATGACATGGTTGGGCTACAGCTGAATCATGGGATATCACTGTGTGCTGCAGATCCTTACTTCTCTCAATGGCTGCTAATTCATTAGATCCAGGGACTGTTCCAGGTATCTCAGAACCTCCGCTCCCTCCATTCATGGTGGATTTACATATTTCGGGGTTTCTTTATAGCATTCTTTTTGGCTTTTGGACAAAACAAGACATTTCAAAATGTCAGCTCGGGCTTCTGGGGGATCGTTGATCAACCCTGTTCATTATTTTATGACATTTTAAAGACCCAACGAATCCTGAAAACAACCCCAGATTATTTATTTAACCAAAGACAATGACGAGAGCTGGCTGTTTAATAGCTCTACATTCAGCTCTTGAAAACGTGGAACGCTCGCTCTCTTTCGCTCTCTCTCTCTTCCTGTTGTGATGAGGAGTCTCGCGCACATTTCACTGTATGTTTTATTCATGACTCTAATGGGACGAAATCCAACGAAGTCACACACGTCTACAGAAAGGCCGACTGATATGCAGACGCATGCTAACATCTATCTGCTTCAGCCAGCAAATCCCAAGAGAGCCCAAAGAAAACAAGTCCAACTCAGTCCCTCAAACCACCTACCACCCCCAAAACTACCACCCCCTAAAACTCCAACCTCAGTCCAACCTCAAACGGTGTGACGTCAAGTCCTCAGCAGGCGACAATATCAAAATAAACAGCTATTTTAAATTAGCACAGGGGGTGGAGTTAAAAATACTTATAAAACCAGCAGTTCCATTCCTTAAATGCGATTGGCTGAGCATATTTACGAAAAAAAAAATTTTTTTAAAAATCATGCACCATAAATGGAAATCTAGATTAATATAAACAGTAAGCCAATTCCTGATGAGCACTAAAGCTGTTGCGGCTGTTGTTTATAAATTTTGTTCTGTAATTTGCCCACAATAAGGCATTTTTCTGATTGTTAAAGAAACCGGTGTCAAGTTACTTAGCGATCAGTGTTCACGTTAAAAACTGGATTAAATTACGTCACAGAGGACCATCCATCCATCCATCCATTATCTTCCGCTTTATCCTTTACTAGGGTCGCTGGGGGGTTCCCCATGCCCATCCAGAGGAGAACGTTTCGGGCGATGGGCAGATACACCCAGGACAGGGCGCCAATCTATCGCTGGGCACACACTCACTCACACAGACACACTCTATATGGGGCAATGTGGAGAACTCAATTGACTTGGTCCATGTTTTTGGACTTTGGGAGGAAACCGAAGAACGCGGAGGAAGCCCACGCGGACACGGGGAGAACATGGAAGCTCCACCCAGATTGGGATTCGAACCGGGAATCCCTAGCGGTGAGAGGAGAACATGCTAACCACTAAGCCACCGTGCCCATCACAGAGAACCAGATGATATATTCTTATATTCTTTATAGTGTGTTTGTAAAGGTATTATTAGTGCCATCAGGCATTCACGAACGGCAGATTTTACCCCAGCATCGTTGGTTTCGGTATATTTTTGACCTTATCCACTGCAGAGTGTACCGTAGCACATTACACACCATCCACCCAATTAGGAAATCCTTTCAGAGGGAGACGTTCCGCAGACAAACACTCTCCACTCATGTAGTCAGAGTTTGCAGAGTGTATCACTGTGTAAAGCTGACAGAAGGCAAGTACGCCGTGCCTTCATAATCAATGAGGAGATATCAGGTGAGACTCTGAGTGACGCCGACACACATGCAGACGGCGCTGACGTGGAGACGGACCACGTTCCACAGAGCAGGGAAAGTACAGAGCTGTACAGAGACCGTCAGACTGGATGGATGTGATCCCAGAGCTACATGAACAGAGGACAGGCAGGAAGGCGAAGATCTAAGGATCTAAGGCGAAGATAGGGCTCGGTAGCTCAGTGGTCAGGGTGTTGGGTTATCAATCTGAAGGTTGGGGGTTCAAATCCCAGGTCCACTAAAGTTACCAATGTGGGACTTTGAGCAAGACCCTTAACCCTCATTGCTCCAGGGATGCTGTGATAAACCCTGTGCTCACCTTGTAAGTTGCTTTGGATAAAAGCGTCCAACAAATGACCAAATGTAAACACTAAACCCACTCGCCCTCAAAACCACAGACAGACCACAGACATCACAAGAACCTTTAGGTTATCCGTCTGATGTAATAGAAGTCTTGATGACGTAGAGCATAAACTACAGTAAATGACGATGGTAAAATTAATACATCAAGGTGAAATACCTCTTCGAACTTCTTCAGTAACTCCTGAAGACTGACTCCAAGCCCGATCATCATGTCTTTTGTCCCTTCTCTTGTTTATACTGTCTACAGAACCAGAATAAGGAGAAGGGAACGTGAAAGCAGAAATAAAACCGGCCCATCGTCGTCTTCTCTCGGTCGCTCGCGTCGATGACCCTCTTCACCCATGTGTGGAACTCGTGACTTCATATGCCACGGAGATAAAACACTGAGTGGGCGGCAGTGCGAAGCTGCATCATTATTATAAAGACTCAAACGTCTAACAGCAGATGATCCCGAAGGACGAAGTGAAGCTCCACGGATATTCCAAAGCACTCCACACACCAGGAGAAACGGGCTGTACGTCTAGAAGCTTCACACCGAAGATCCAGGATTCAAATTCGAAGATCCAGAGCAGAAAAACATCCAGATGCTCAAGGATCAAAGGCGTGGAGACAAATTAGAGACAGTGCGTAGGGCATGAAACACAATAGGTTACGTGGACGTTCCAAATATTTGGAGTGGAAACCAAAAAGAAAGGGAAAAAAAGCCTTGTATAGGATTCCCAGAGTCGAGTGTACAAATATTTGTGGCTGCAAACGTAGGCAGGAGAATAAATACGATATTTCGAGCCGCAGTTGGATCCCGGAGGAAAGAAACAAGAAAAGCAGGACAACGCAATCCGAAGACGGGTCGTGAAGGTAGAACAAAGTTTAGCTTTGGAGCTGCAGTCTTTGATGCGTCTTAGCCCACCGTGGCTCTTACACATGTGCAGGGCTTCCCTTTCACCCAAACAGAACGTTCCCTGTTCCTGGACTCCAGCACCCCAGTGGCAGGCATTCAGACTCAATTAGTCGAGTGAAAGGTGTTCTGTTTGGAGCCCGATAAGAACCGGGGGCTTGTACGTTCCTCGCTCATAGTGCACATGCTCGACGAAGGTTCCAGAGCTGAAGCTCTGAAGCTCCACTGAGGTTACTCTGTCAATCCAGGATCCCGGTTCTGAAGAGTGGGCTTCCGCCATGTGGTTCAGCCGATTAGCAAATCACCCCCCCGTAGCACGAATCCAGCACGGTGTGATACTAACGTCCCTTCCAAGTTCTTAACATTGAAGTTCCTCGGCGGAAAAGTTGGCTCGTTTGGTTTCAAACTTGCCATTTTGTTCCAAAACGTTCTCTCATTGTGTTTTACCACCTTTACCCTCCAGCTACCAGATCTCAAATAAGCACCCCCTGTTCCACCCGTCTGCTCCCTCTCTCTCCACCAGTTGTTTATTGTTTTAATCGGTGTTGTTCCCCACCCCTGTCCCTCCACCCCGCCTTTCCCCTCGTTCCTGCCCCATACTGCACTCCGCGCTCCAAATTAACCCACACACCCACTTCCTGAAGGGACAGCAATTTCGAAACATCTCGCATATAAAAGTCAGGACAGGCGTCGGGAGGATGAGGAACAGACAAGGCAACCGCTCACCACCCTGAAATTAAATCCCATACTACGAACAAACCCGACGGATGCCACAGTGAACAGAAAAACATACTTAAAGCTTTGTATCCTACGAGATGTGTCCCAAGCAGCGTTCTAATCATTAATACTGGATTTCAGATCAACACAAACGGCATACGTGCTTGATTGATTAAGTGATAAATCGGCCCTTAAATCTCCTGCCTCACTTCACCCTCTCGTTTTTAACCCACTTTCCCCTGTTTTACTGCTATAAATCTGTAAACAAAGCCATTCTGCCATCCAGCTTTGGTGTGTGTGTGTATGAGAGTGTGTATGTGTGTGTATGAGAGTGTGTATGTGTGTGTGTGTGAGTGTTAGTTACGCTTCCTTTGATTTCCCTGGCACAGGTAAGTGCTCATTCTTTGGTTGTCCAGTCCCATAAAGTCACCATGTCAAAAGCCATGTGGCCCGGTCTGGCTTATGGGTGTGTGCACGCATTAGAATTGGATGAGGGAATTAGATGGATGGCAGAAGAGAGGAAAGAAAAAAAAAAAAAAAAAAAGAGAGAGAAAGAAAAACACACTTACGAGTCTGAATATTCATGAGGGAGGCCTTTGAAGTGTCGTTACCTAATTAGAATATTTAATTTATTCAATTTACAGCATGGCATCAGGATTTCAAGGATATGGGACGTATTATGGTTGGGTGCAAATAAGAATGAAGAGTCTAAATTAAAAAAAATCAGAGTTAAGAGTGGGGCGGCACGGTGGCTTAGTGGTTTGCACGTTCTCCTCTCAGCGCTAGGGATTCCCGGTTCGAATCCCCATCTGGGTGGAGTTTCCATGTTCTCCCCGTGTCCACGTGGGTTTCCTCCGGGTTCGCCGGTTTCCTCCCACAGTCCGAAAACATGGATCAAGTCAATTGAATTCTCCAAATTGCCCCATATAGAGTGTGTCTGTGTGAGTGAGTGTGCCCAGCGATGGATTGGCGTCTTGTCCTGGGTGTATCTGCCCAGAGCCCGAAACGTTCTCTCCTGGATGTGCATGGGGAACCCCCCCCCGCGACCCTGATATAGGATGAAGCGGAAGATAATGGATGGATGGAGTTAAGAGTGAGGTTTCATAGTGGTTACAGTTCCATACCATCACATAACAGACAGATTAAACGAGCTGTGAGGAGTTTGCTTGACTGCAAAACTCGACAGAACACATAGGGCGTCACGGTGGCTTAGTGGTTAGCATGTTCTCCTCTCAGCACTAGGGGTTCCCGGTTCGAATCCCAATCTGGGTGGAGTTTCCATGTTCTTCCCGTGTTCTCCGGTTTACTCCCACAGTCCAAAAATATGGATCAAGGTCAATTGAGTTCTCCAAATTGCCCCATGTAGAGTTGTGTTTGTGAGTGAGTGTGTGCCCAGCGATAGATTGGCGCCCTGTCCTGGGTGTATCTGGAGGGCGCCAATCTAGTGGAAGATAATGAATAAAGTGGAAGATAATGAATGAATTAATATTATTATATAATTATATATGGGCGGCACGGCAGCTTAGTGGTTAGCACATTCTCCTCTCAGCACTAGGTATTTCCGGTTCGAATCCCAATCTGGGTGGAGTTTCCATGTTTTCCCCGTGTCCATGTGGATTTCCTCTGGGTTCTCCGGTTTACTCCCACAGTCCAAAAACATGGATCAAGTCAATTGAATTCTCCAAATTGCCCCATATAGAGTGTGTCTGTGTGAGTGAGTGTGTGCCCAGCGATGGATTGGCGCCCTGTCCTGGGTGTATCTGCCCAGCGCCCGAAACGTTCTCCCCTGGATGGGCGTGGGGAACCCCACCGGGACCCTAATAGAGGATAAAGCGGGAGATAATGAATGAATGAATGGATGGGCAGAACACACAGTGGAACTATGTGGTTTCCTCTGAGGGTCTGTGGAGACCAGCAGAAGGTAAGAAAGGTCTTCATGGTGCCAACAACCGGCTGCACCCAGAAGCTTAATGTGATCATTTCATTCGTTCCTTATTCTGCACATGATGTAAGAGTCAGATGCAGCTGCACGACGATGGAGCAAATGCTTTTTGAAGAGACGCATCGTCTGCAGACGATGCGATGAAACCATTTCTGCTCCAGCGCTGTGTTTATGTATGAGATCTAACACACCGGATCACAACGGCGTTTGTGTAATCAGGACAAAAGCACTCGCTGTTCTTTCAACACCATTCATATGATCTCCGATTCGAAAAAACCCGAGGCCTGTGTACAAATACCGAGGACTCCGCCACCTACATCTGTAGGTTCTGTGATGTCATCGGTGTGAGCTCTGCAAGCGGCGCTTCTGATCTGAATCAGCACCATTTCTAATAGTCAGAGAGACGGAGAAGGTCGGCGAGCGAGATTATACACTGTAAACCCTCCACATTCCTCTGCTTCTGTCTGATAGGATCAGAAACACACTCACTCACAGCATATGCATCATACAATCCCCTGCGTCTGGAAACAGAGAAAGGCTTCCATGACCTTAAACCAGTGATCCTCAATTATTTTCTGTTAAGCCCCCCCCCAGGAAGAAGAAAACATTTTGCGATGTTTTCAACAAAACAAAAATGAATACAACAATTTGTGCTGTTTTTTTTTTTTTTTTTGAGGAAGTCAGAACTGATGTCTTTTCTGTAGTAGCTTTCATAAAGTGTTATGATTGCTGGCTCTCCGCGTCACGTTTACGATTTAAAAACTCAAGCTATTATCGGCGTGATAGGGGTTTAATGACTAGAGCTGTGCGATACCAAGAATTTTGGTATCGATCCGATACCAAGTAAATACAGGGCCAATATCGCGATATTCGATACCGATACTTTTTAATATTTAAGCTTCATTGATCCAAAAGACCTAGTATAGAATTTCCCCAAACATTGTAGGTGACAACAAAATAATGTATCCCAATCAACATCTTTGTTTAGAAACAATGGAACAGTAATAAAACAAAGTTTGCTTTAACGTGAGGAAAATATATATTTTTGAGGTACAAAAGGAGAAACGACAATACAAATATAAAGTAAAAATACTCCCCTCACTAGACAGTTTTTTTTAGTTCTTTCTTTGTTTCTTTTTTTCAAATAGAATTGTTCTTAGGCAAAACAATAAAAAAAAGGAATTTTCACACACAAAAAAACTTGAGTATCGATCTTTTTACGCAAGTATTGTTCAATACCAATACCAGCGTTGGTATCGATATTATCGATATTTGTATCGATCCGCACAGCTCTAGTAATGACTTTAAGTGACGCCTTCATTTATTTGGCTTCACGCTGTCCGCTGCCAACATTTTAAGACACAGAAGACACGCCGGTCTTTCTTCATCTCCACCTTCGTTACAGTGAAGTTACAGTTACAGTGAAGTTACAGTTACAGTGAAGTTACAGTTACAGTGAAGTTACAGTTACAGTGAAGTTACAGTTACAGTGAAGCCAGGCGCTACATTCACTTCGTCATTTAGTTTTCAGTTGACTTTTGTTGCTCTCATTATCTTCGTCTCTCTCCGTCTTTCTCTCCTCATCTCAGTTAAATATTCCTCCATGTTGTCTTTTGAGGGTTTGTTCAGTACACTTAATATCACTTGCTCTGTGATTTCTTGTTATGCGCCCCCCCAGGCACCGCACTGCCCCCCCCCGCCCCAGGGGGCACGCCCCACTATTTGAGAAGCACTGCCTTAAACTTAAACTCTGATATCCTTTTAATGCTCTGATAACAAACTTTTTCTTTGTTAATAGAGGTTTATGAAGAAAACTAATGTATTAAATAAAAAACAAAAGTGTTGCTAATAATTTTTTATATTACATACAGTGGTAGTCATACATTTGGACACGCCCCCTTTTGGCTCCATGTTCTCAAATCCATTTCCTGCAAAGATGGACTTTGTAGTTCCACAATTCCAGACTGTAGTCCATCTGTGTGTGTGTTCTACAGTACATACTGTGTACGTCCCCTTTACTCTGTTCTAATGGTCAGGACCCCAATAGTAGCACCACAGAGCAGGGGTTATTTGGTTGGTGCATTAGTCCTATCCCAGCAGTGTCACTGAGGTGGAGAAATGAAACTCCAGCAGCACTGCTGCACTAAAACCCCCTCACCACATCAGTGTCACTGCAGAACTGACAATAAACAATCCACCACCCAAATGATACCTGTTCTGTGATGCTCCTGACCAACAGAGAACAGAGAACCAACAGGGGACTAACAACAACAAAGAACACAGATGGACTACAGTCTGTAACTGCAAAACTACAAAGTCCATCTATATGGTAAGTGGAGGAAGGTAGTTCCAAATAAAGGTTCTTAAATGTCAGAATGTGAATGGGCCTAACATACAACCCTGGATGAATCCAACCAAAACATAATACAGAATAAAGAGTAGGATGTTAAATCTGGTCATGTTTGCATGATAAGATAAAAATCACTTTGCACACAAACCAGACAAGCTCTTAATCTGAGGGATTAAATGATCCCTGTTCTGTGATGCTCCTGACCAACAGAGAACAGAGAACCAACAGGGGACTAACAAACACCAAGAACACAGATGGACTACAGTCTGTAATTGTAAAACTACCTATATGGTATCTATAAGGTAAGTGGAGGAAATGGACAATGGAGGCAGAAGGGGACGTGTCCAAACTTTGGACTGATATTGTAGTTCTATATTGAATCAGTTTCTCAGTTTATTAATAACACTGTGAACCTGAGCAGAAGTATCCGGACTTTATTACTTACAGTAATCCTGCCTTTGCTATTCATAAGTGTGTGTGTGTATGTGGTGGGGGATGTCGGGGGGGAGATGCCCATAGAATCACTGTCACTGTGATAAACTTTGCAGGCCGGTGCTCGTCTGCTTGTCTTTGTCTGGAGCCTGACTCAGGGTCTCGCTGTCTCCGTCTTCATTTCTCTTTTTCACACTTAAAGATCAGAAGTGACACAAAGCAGTCTGAGCTGCACAGATAAGCACATTAGCCTCAGCACTCAGAAAGTCTGTGTCAGTAGCTTAGAAAGTCCAGCGGTCCTGAGCTCACAGGAGCGTGCAGGAGGTGCTTCAGGGAGATGATGGGATTTATTAGAGAACGTATAAAGAATCGGAGTTCAGTATGGAGGCAGGGTCACACTATATATATATATATATATATATATATATATATATATATATATATATATATATATATATATATATATATATATATATATATATATAGGCGGCACGGTGACTTAGAGGTCAGCACGTTCGCTTCTCAGCTCTAGGGATTCCCGGTTCGAATCCACATCTAGGTGGAGTTTCCATGTTCTCCCCGTGTCCGCGTGGGTTTCCGCCGGGGTCTCCGGTTTCCTCCCACAGTCCAAAAACATGGATCAAGTCAATTCAGTTCTCCAAATTGCCCCATACAGAGTGTATCTGTGTGAGTGAGTGTGTGCCCAGCGATAGATTGGCACCCTGTCCTGGGTCTATCTGCCCAGCGCCCGAAACGTTCTCCCCTGGATGGGCATGGGGAACCCCACCGCGACCCTAATATATAGGACAAAGCGGAAGATAATGAATGAATGAATGATATATATATATATATATATATATTAAGTGTTTACTTATAAATCATTGAATATTTACAAATAATATAATGAAGCTCCAGGTTGGTTATTCCAATATTTGCTGGTCTAAGCCACAATTCTTATTATTATATTTTTACATCTATTACACTCAGTGATCAGTTCAAACCCTGATATGATGTTTTTCTTTGAATTACAAAGTTTTTCCCCTGTTGGTTCTCTGTTCTCTATTGATCAGGAGCATCACAGAACAGGTATCATTTGGGTGGTGGATTGTTTATTGTCAGTTCTGCAGTGACACTGATGTGGTGAGGGGGTTTTAGTGCAGCAGTGCTGCAGGAGTTTCATTTCTCCACCTCAGTGACACTGCTGGGATAGGACTAATGCACCCACCCAATAACCCCTGCTCTGTGGTGGTACTATTGGGGTCCTGACCATTAGAACAGAGTAAATGGGACTTTCACAGTATGTACTGTAGAACACAAACAGATGGACTATGGATGATAAGTGGAGTGTGATAAGGGGGTGTGTCCTAATATTTGACTGGTGTTGAATCTACAACTGCTAAAAAAACATTATACAGTTTTAAGGACGCAGCATTGTGGGAACTGTAGTTTGTATGATGTATGCCGTTATGAGGAGAATGCGGTCATGATGAATGATAACATTAGAGGTCTGAACTTTATATGAGTGAGTGTGTTACAGAAATGAGGATGGACTGCTGTCCCACTTGTAGAACCAGTGGAACTCTAGTGGAAGTTCAGACAGTTTGAGATGCACTGAGGAGGTGGAATTGCAGTCTGGAGGCAGAAATTGCAATCGCAGTGGTATTCAGTTCCACTGCAAGGGTGAAATTCCGGTTTGGTGTCGGTTCATTTTCAGTAGAACTGAGGAACAACACAGCAGTTCAACCTCCTGTAGTGACTCAAAAGACAGGAACTACAAGTCTGATATAGAGAAATGTCAATGGGGATGAACCGCAGTGTCCTAGAATAGCTTTATGAAGCTGGAGGGAACGTGGAGTCTACAGGAGAGGAACAGGACTTTTAAAGTGAGAAGAGACCAATCCATATCTCAGAGACACACCGGTTACAACACGGAGCAGGAGTTCTGTTAATGATAGTGTAAAGATCCAGCATTTCCACTCTTAAAATGTAATAGAGTATAATTAATTTCTTTAATTAATTAATATTAAGTTAATAATGAATTACAGAAAGTAGATAATAAATCACATGCAGAGTCAATGTTACATCCATCCATCCATCAATTATTTTCCACTTATTCCTCTACTGGTGTCGAGGAGGGGTTCTCCATGCCCACCCATGGGAAAGGTTTTTGGGCGCTGGGCAGATACACCCAGAAGAGGGCGCCAATCTATAGCTGGGCACACACACCGGAAACCGGAGAACCCGGAATGAACTGGGGAGTGCATGGAAACCACATTGGGATTTGAACCTGGAACATTGAGAGGTGAACGTGGTAACCATTATGCCCCAAAATTACATCACAATTTCAAAATGAAAACATGAGACAGATTTTAGAATCCTCAATTAAAGAGAAAACCCATATGGACAGGGGGAGAACACAGAAACCACCCAGATTGGGATTGGAACCTGGATCTCCAGCATTGAGCGAATGTGGTAACCATTATGTCACCGTGCCGCCCCAAAATTACACCACAATTTCAAAATGAAAACATGAGCCAGATTTAAGAATCCTAAATTAATGTTAATGTTCTCAATGGGAAACTGATCCAAAAACACATTCTTTTTTGTAAATAAGATCCTAATATAGGCGGCACGGTGGCTTAGTGGTTGGCACGTTCACCTCTCAGCACTAGGGATTCCCGGTTCGAATCCCCATCTGCGTGGCGTTTCCATGTTCTCCCCGTGTCTACGTGGGTTTCCTCTGGGTTCTCCGGTTCAAGTCAATGACTTGATCAAGTCAATTTAATTCTCCAAATTCCCCCATATAGAGTGTGTCTGTGTGAGTGAGTGTGTGCCGAGCGACCGAAACGTTCTCCCCTGGATGGGCATGGGCATGGGGAACCCCCTCCACAACCCTAATATAGGATAAAGCAGAAGATAATGGATGGGTGGATGGAAGATCCTAATTTACCGAAAACTACGATTCAATTCATGAACGCAAAAAGAAAAACAGAGCCACAATGTTAACAACCGAACAAACGAATTAAAAGATGAAATTACACAGAGCAGGAGGACGCCGTGTCCACAGACACGAGTAACACACAACAATCCACGGTGAAGAAACGCCGAGTCGTTACCTCGAGGCCTGAACCAGTTACTTTATCTCCCTCAGACATGCAGCAGAACACAGCAGAACGTTCAAAAGCTGCAAGTGTGCAGGTTTCTAACTGCATCAGATAGCCGAATGTCAATGCCGTTTTCATCAGCTCCCGTGAAACCAGATTAAGAAGTTTAGAGGGAAACAGAAATCAAGCCGGTTGAAGGCGCCGCATACAGCCGAGACAAAAAGCTGCCAAAACACGAGCATGTGTGCTACGAGACGGGGCTGAATGAAGCTGACACTATCGATCCGGCACAAACTGACTGCTGCTCGCGTGCAGCCCGTCAAGTCTCAGATGACAGAAATGCCAAGCGAAAGCTTCCAGGATCATCTGAAACGAGTAAACACCATGTGAGGGGAGAAGAAAGAGAGAGAGAGGGCCCTGGAGTTTACAAACTAGGAATTCAGGAAAATGTCAAAATGAGGCGAACGTTTAGACACTCAGAGTCACTGTATGTATGTTGGCATGTTCTCCTCTCAGCGCTAGTGATTCCCGGTTCAAATCCCAATCTTGGTAGAGTTCCCATGTTCTTCCCGTGTCCGAGTGGGTTTCCTCCGGGTTCTCCGGTTTCCTCCCACAGTCCAAAAACATGGAACAAGGTCAGTTTCTCCAAAATTGAGTGAGTGTGGCCAGTGATAGATTGGCGTCCTGTCCTGGGTCTATCTTCCCAGCCCCGAGACGTTCTCCCCTGGATGTGTATGGGGAACCCCCCTCGCGACCCTAATAGAGGATAAAGCGGAAGATAATGGATGGATGTTTAAATCCAGGGCAGACCAGGGAAAGGAGGGCTATAGTTAAGGGGTAAGAGATAAATGAGAAGAGGGTGTAACTAGGTGGGTGGTGGGGGGTATATTTGGTGATTAGGTAGATGTAGGTGTATACAAGCGGATATGTGGATATGTACGTATATATATATATATATATATATATATATATATATATATATATATATATATATATATTCATTCATTCATTATCTTCCGCTTTATACTATAATAGGGTCGCGGGGGGGTTCCCCATGCCCATCCAGGGGAGAACGTTTCGGGCGCTTGGCAGATACACCCAGGACAGGACGCCAATCTATCGATGGGGAAACACACTCACTCACTCACACTAACACATACTCTATATGGGGCAATTTGGAGAACTCAATTGAATTGATCCATGTTTTTGGACTGTGGGAGGAAACCAGAGAACCCGGAGGAAACCCACGCGGACACTGGGAGAACATCGAAACCCCACCCAGATGGGGATTCGAACCGGGAATCCCTAGTGCTGAGAGGAGAACATGCTAACCACTAAGCCACCGTGCCGCCCTATCTATACATATATATATATATATATATATATATATATATACATATATATATGATACACCAAAGAAATGGGTTCAAATTTATATAGTCACAGCCAAAACCATGTCAGCACAGGTGTCCAAAATAAAACTAGGACACTATCCCACGCCACATGTCCAAAGCACTGGGACATCATGCTACCACCACATGCCAGAAATACCAGGACACCATCCCACGCCTCCAAAATCTCAACCCACGTGTCCAAAAACGGAACAGAACCTTAGAGTGAGGGATGCATCGGGTCCTGAACATGGACAACACAGACACATTTGCAGTGCATCACTGATCATATCAGAACAGTTCAACCAAACTCATTATTAACGTTGATCTTTGCACCATCCGTCAGTGCCGGACCGGGACAGATCCCGCCAGCTGATTCCGGTGTTTGCAAATAAAAACAAAGACGGGCTGCAGATTGGTGGAAGGAAAACATCATAACTGGGACTCAGACAGATAAACACAGTGAGCTTATCTGCTTTTACAGACGCCTGATATGATCCCACAGACCAAACCCTGATGGGACAGCGTCGACCTCATGGAACATCCGAAAAACACAAGCTGCCCCCGGAATTAGTCTTTATTAGGTGTGCAGGCATGTCTGCTGTGACAGCTGTGGGTGTGCACCGTCACGTTGGGTTAAGGAGTGTGTGTGTGTGTGTGTGTGTGGGGGGGGGGGATGTGTCGTCTATGTATGTATTGAATACACACTTCATCAAGTGAATTAGAAATGAAATGAAACACAGCAGTGCGGTAATTCGGTCCTGTGACGTTATCAAGACACAATAATAGGCATCATGTGTCATCGTGTTGGTCTGAGAATCTGTGTGTGCCAGATGTTCGGGCCACTGCATTTCCCTTTTACACAAATCCTGAAGAGTCGACGCTGGTGACAACATTCAGAGCAAAAGAACAGATGGAGCAAGAACGGCGGCGGCTCCTTAATTAATGTCAGTGTGTGATTTTAATAGATGTCTGCATCTGAATCAGACTAATCAGAATTCAAAAACCTGGATTTGTTTTTTTTTTACACATATTTAATTGCATATTTTTATTTCGGGTGCTAATAGGACCAGAATAAAGCCCTTTAAAAATACATATTAACACCGATGTACCACATGAGCATAGAAATAGAGGTTATTGCAACTACACGCACAAAAGTATAAGAGAACAACTCTTGTTATGCAGATAAGCTCCTGTCTGCTGCTTAATCAGATACCATATGTGTGATATTTGTTTCATTTTATTCCTCTATTGTATGACTAAAGAACTGAAATTTTGAAAATGAGAATTTTATCGTGTTTATATAGATTTCTAATTTTATTTACATTTTTCCTAGTTTTTTCAATCTCTTCTAATGAACAGATACCTTTTTCACCTTTGTTCTAATGTATCTGCTGCTGAGATTGAACACAGGAAACTGTGTGCTTACACACACACACACACACACACACACACACACACACACAGGAAAGAACAATAATATACAGACATATTGAATACACACATTGAATAACTATATATATATATATATATATATATATATATATATATATATATATATATATATATACACATATACACACACACATATATACTGTATGTATAATATATATATACACATATATACTGTATATATATATATATATATATATATATATATATATATATATATATATATATATATATATATATACACACAGTATATATGTGTGTGTGTGTATATATATATACCCACTGTATATTATAACCTATAAGAGTAATATTTTAAGAATTTAAGTTTTTTTTTTGTGTGTGTGGGGGTCAGTTACTGTCACTCAAATTCTCTGTTTTTATAAAAAAAAAAAAAAAAAAAAAAAAAAAAAAAACCTGCAACAAAGTAAACATAATAATAAATAATAAATATTATAATAAATAAATAATAAACTACATAAAGCAGCGGGATGAAACTGCTGCTGATAGAAACTCGTTCATATGTTTATTCGAGTCGACTGATAACAACACGATCACCGCTGGGTTCTAATGAACAAACGTTCCTTCTAATTAGTGTTTAATACCTTTAATAAGTGCTTTTTAATGAAAACAACTTTTCTATATTCATTAAAACTTTCATTCTTAAACAGCTAAATGAACGCAGCTCGACTGAGAATAGAGAATCATAAATCTGCCATGTGGATTTATTTCAGTAAAACTCAGGAAGAGCGCAGCGTACTGTTAACAGATCAGCGAACCCGAGGTTCAGATCCCAAGCAGTGAAACGAAGCGGGTTTTGGGAAGCGATGACGCACTGCTGCTCTGGATTGTAGTGCATCGATGTGGAGGACCTGCGATGCATCTTCTGATTGATTAACTTTCCCTGGTTATATGCTAATAGAGCTCAATCCTGACGACTGATGTAGACAGATGTGGAGGATTAAGTGCATATCGTGAACACGCGCAAAAAAAAAAAAAACAGAAAACTTAATTAAGCTAATTAGACGAAGAAGCCCAACATCAAGGGTAGTGACTGGAACGGCTGTCTGGAAGCGCTTAATGAACAAATAGCAGCTGCTCTCTGCTGGGTGAACGTGGGTGCGCTCGGAGCGTGACTCAGCAGCAGACTGACTGAGGGACTGGAAATAGGAAGTGAGAATGAAAATGAAAGAGTGAGTGAGTGAGTGAGTGAGGGAGTGAGGGGCGAGGGAGGTGAGGGAGTGAGGGAGTGAGGGAGTGAGTGCTGCAGTAATTGTTAAAGTGGTGCATTTAGAAACACGAGCATTTTAGAGTTCACTTCGAGGTAATAAGAGTGATGGAATGCACTGTGAATGCCGGTGGTGCACGCTTCATCCACTAGAGGGCAAAATGCTGTGCATCCATCCATCCATGCTTTATCTTCTATTAGGGTCGCGGGGGAGGGGGTTCCCCATACCCATCCAGTGGAGAACGTTTCGGGCGCTGGGTAGATACACCCAGGACAGGACGCCAATCTATCACTGGACACACTCACTCACACACACACACTCTATATGGGGCAATTTGGAGAATTCAATTGACTTGATCCATGTTTTTGAACTGTGGGAGGAAACCGGTGGAAACCACGCAGACACGGGGAGAACATGGAAACTCCACCCAGATGGGGATTCGAACCGGGAATCCCTAGAGCTGAGAGGAGAACATGCCAACCACTAAGCCACTGTGCAGCCTGCTGTGTAAAGTATAAATCGTAATAATAATGCTCCACCAGAGTTCACAAACACTCCAGTTAGGGGCCAGTAAGCATCTTCACTGCACCCATCAGTGTGTTTGAAATGTGGGAGGAACCCTGTACGTGGAGTAAACCCACTCTGACACAGGGAGGACATGCAGACGCCACCTCTGTTAGTCCCGATAAAGAATCAGACCCGAATAAATGGAGCAGGGTGTGTCCACGCTTTCGACTCGTGATGTATTTTACCAAAATGAAAATTCTTTATGATCTATTTGCAGATCATTAAATGTTCTCTAGGTGGCTTAGTGGTTAGCATGTTCTCCTCTCAGCACTAGGGATTCCCGGTTCGAATCCCAATCTGGGTGGAGTTTCCATGTTCTCCCGTGTCCGCGTGGGTTTCCTCCACGGGTTCTCCGGTTTCCTCCACGGAGTCCAAAACATGGATCAAGTCAATTGAGTTCTCCAAATTGTCCCATATAGAGTGTGTCTGTGTGAGTGAGTGTGTGCCCAGGGATGGATTGGCGCCCTGTCCTGGGTGTATCTGCCCAGCGCCCAAAATGTTCTCCCCTGGATGGGCATGGGGAACCCCACCATGACCCTAATAGAGGATAAAGCAGAAGATAATGAATGAATGAATGAATGTTCTCTATTAAAGACAAGTTTCGAGTTACTGACAAAATGTACGTAATGTAAACAGGAATCAGAAGTTTTGCATGAAAGCAAAGCCGAGATGACAGTCCTGACGTTCCGCCTCTTCAGAGTGTGTGTGTTCCGGTGTCAGAGCTTCATGAATAATGGCTTTATTTATAGGACGAGTGAAGGAGCAGAATCCTGGGGTATTTATATCAGAACTTTATTAAAGCTAAGAACTTAAGACTACCATAAAACTGCACAGATGTGTGTGTGTGTGTGTGTGTGTGTGTGTGTGTGTGTGTGTTGGGGGGTGGGAGGGGGGACATTTGAAGTCTCATCTGCATGAATCTTTTAATAAACATCAATATTCACATCTAATCACGGTGATTAATTAAACAACGCTTAATTTGCTTTATGGTGCATTATACAGTTGTACTGAATAAGTTGGAAGTATGGAATCATTCATTCATTCATTCATTATCTCCCAATCGCGGTGGGGTTCCCCTGCCCATCCAGGGGAGAACGTTTCGGGCGCTGGCAGACAACACCAGGACAGGACGCCAATCCATCCCTGGGCACACACTCACTCACACAGACACACTCTATATGGGGCAATTTGGAGAATTCAATTGAATTGATCCATGTTTTTGGACTGTGGGAGGAAACCGGAGAACCCGGAGGAAACCCACGCGGACACGGGGAGAACATGGAAACTCCACCCAGATGGGGATTCGAACCGGGAATCCCTAGTGCTGAGAGGAGAACATGCTAACCACTAAGCCACCTTGCCGCCCACGTATGGAATCATATTAACCCTTAAAAGAAATATTCAGCAGGGATGTTCAAAATGTCATGTACCCCCCCCCCCTCCCCCCCATACAAAATCTCTCATCTCTTCATCTTAATCCTCTATTACAGTCACGAGGTGGTTTCCCCATTACATTGCCCCTACACCCTGGACAGAGCGCCAAATTATTACTACACACTACATAGGGGCAATTTAGAGCAGCCAAGTCAACTTGAATCCATGTTTTTGGACTGTGGGAGGAACCCAGTATGATCTGTTGGAATGGTTTGAAACCTCATAGTCACCTGCTAGATGATTCAAACTTTAAATATTATATAATAATATATAATGAGATATATATGTCCGTGTTAGCAGAAGCTTTTATCCAAAGATGACTTACAAGTAGGGCGGCATGGTACTTAGTGGTTAGCATGTTCTCCTCTCAGGTTCGAATCCCAATCTGGGTGGAGTTTCCATGTTCTCCCCGTGTCCGCGTGGGTTTCCCCCGGGTTCTCCAGTTTCCTCCCACAGTCCAAAAACATGGATCAAGTCAATTGAATTCTCCAAATTGCCCCATATAGAGTGTGTCTGTGTGAGTGAGTGTGTGCCCAGTGATAGATTGGCGTCCTGTCCTGGGTGTATCTGCCCAGCGCCCGAGACGTTCTCCCCTGGATGGGCATGGGGAACCCCACCGCAACCCTAATAGAGGATAAAGCGGAAGATAATGAATGAATGAATGAATGTTCTCTATTAAAGACACGTTTCGAGTTACTGACAAAATGTACGTAATGTAAACAGGAATCAAGTCAATTGAATTCTCCAAATTGCCCCTATAGAGTGTGTCTGTGTGAGTGAGTGTGTGCCCAGAGATAGATTGGTGCCCATCCTGTGGTGGTCCTGACCATCAACGAACAAAATATAGAGAACCAGATGGACCAGATGTAATTACAGAACTCCAAAGTACATCTATATCATAACTACTAACTATAAAAAAAAAAAAATTAATAAATAAAAAAAAAGGAAGACATCATATCGGATTATTCCGAGAGCCTATAGATTTTCCTTCCATTATTATATGAATCACATTAACCTCGTTACATCCCAATATCCATCCACTATTCCCCGAACGCTTCAAAGGCTGCTTGGGTTTCCTGTGAGTGAGTTGAGAGAGCGAGAGAGAGAGAGAAATGAGGGAAGGCTGAGAGGAAGACAGCTCTGGTAAAAGACAGCTCTGGTTCCAATACGAAAGGCGTTTCCTCTGTGGACTCGAGCGCTCGGGGCGCACCTCCCGAAGACGACACGGGGTATCTCACTCTGTGCCCTTTGTGTGGTACTTTCTATCTCGCCGTCCATCCTCGCGCTTTTGTCTGTCCTCAGCATCTCCAGCATTTATTTCGCTTTCATTGTCTCGCATTTTGTTTCTCAACATATGCTCCATTAGGAGGAGCAAATGGAGTAAAGCACTTAGTGCTGAGCAGCTTTTACCTCTGAATGGGCTTACCATAAATCTCTCTCCACACACACACACACACACACACACACACACACACACACACACACACATACACACACACACACACACACACACACACACACACACACACCTGTATGTGGGAAAGGCAGTATAATGCACTTCAGTTTGTCTAAGTGCAAACCGCCGCATTCAGATGCGAGCTTCTCCTTTAACTAGGTTTACGTTACCTGACTTCACCGTAATCACCGCCGTGATTCACGCTGATCAGTGAGAATCAGCAGATCAACCATAAAACCCTTAAAACTCACAACCGACAAAGTTCAGCATTCAGTCATCCAGATGCTGTGATCCAGAGTGACCCACAACTCAGAGAACAACAGAACCATGAACCAACTGCAGGATTATCCTGTATATGAACTTCATTAGGGCATATAACGGATATTCATTCATCCATTATAACTAATGAACGGGGAGGAATCCACGGTGGCTTAGTGGTTAGCATGTTCTCCTCTCAGCGCTAGGGATTCCCGGTTGGAATCCCCATCTGGGTGGAGTTTCCATGTTCTCCCCGTGTCTGCGTGGGTTTCCTCTGGTTTCTCCGGTTTCCTCCCACAGTCCAAAAACATGGATCAAGCCAATTGAAATCTCCAAATTGCCCCATATAGAGTGTGTCTGTGTGAGTGAGTGTGTGCCCAGCGATAGATTGGCACCCTGTCCTGGGTGTATCTGCCCAGCGCCCAAAATGTTCTCCCCTGGATGGGCATGGGGAACCCCCCCGCGATCCTAATAGAGGATAAAGCAGAACATAATGGATGGATGGATAACTAATGAATGGGGCGGCACGGTGGCTTAGTGGTTAGCATGTTCTCCTCTCAGCGCTCCTCTCAGCTGGGTGGAGTTCCCATGTTCTCCCCGTGTCTGTGTGGGTTTCCTCTGGGTTCTCCGGTTTCCTCCCACAGTCCAAAAACAAGGATCAAGTCAATTGAATTCTCCAAATTGCCCCATATAGAGTGTGTTTGTGTGTGTGAGTGAGTGTGTGCCCAGCGATAGATTGGCGCCCTGTCCTGGGTCTATCTGCCCAGCGCCCGAGACGTTCTCTTCTTATAGAGGATAAAGCAGAAGATAATGGATGGATACCTAATGACTGATAAAACAAAATGAATGTAACAGTTATTTTATAATCTAATGATTAATATACTAATGAAAGGGCACTTTTTAAAGAGGACAGAGGGGGTATAAGAGATCTGGGCTAAAGCCCCTGATGTTTCTAAACGTTTAGACCCTACCCGGGGTTTTCTCCGGGTTCTCCAGTTTTTCTCCCACAGTACAAAAATAGATTCAAGGTGAACTGGCTGCTAAATTTCCCCTATAGAGTGTGTGTTGGAATGAGTGTGTGTGTGTGCCCAGCAATGGTTTGGCGCCCTGTCCTGGGTGTATCTGCCCAGCGCCCGAGACGTTCTCCCCTGGATGGACATGGGGAACCAGTTATAGCTGCACAGGTGGGGAATAATGTTCTAAAGTGCTACAGAAACAGAAATCTGGCACAAGGACAGTCTCAATGTGAAGAAAAAAAAAATAATAATAATTTAAGATACAGAGGGACGAAGAAAAAGTGCAAAGACAGTACAATTTCCTTCAAACCTCGTTCTTCGTTATAGACAGTAAGTGTGGAACAGCACTGTGTCCAAGGCTCTGCATTTTAGATTTAAAATCAGATGCTGAGATTAAAAAAGGCTCAATATGAGAGAGAGAGAGAGAGAGAGAGAGAGAGAGAGAGAGAGAGAGATGTAGAATGGGACCCCCCTGGGTGGTTGAGGGTGGACGTGGACAAATGCTTAGTGCATGAAGTGGAAAACCCCACGTTAATTAATACAAATATTTAATTGAATCACTTAATAAATAAACTTCTAATCTCATTATCGTCTGCTTAATCCCATACTAGGGACTAGGGTCATGGGTGGGGGGGAAGGGGGTTCCCAGGGTCATTCAGGGGAGAACATTTCAGGTGCCAATATATCACTGGCCACACATTCACACACACACTCACGACATGGGGCAATTTCAATCATTCATTATCTTCCACTTTATCCTCTACTAGGGTCGCTGGGGGGGGTTCCCCATGCCCATCCAGTGGAGAACGTTTCAGGCACTGGGCAGATACACCCAGGACAGGGTAGCCAATCCATTGCTGGACACACACTCTCACACGACATGAGGGCAATTTCAATCATTCATTATCTTTTGCTTAATCCTATACTAGGGACTAGGGTCATGGGTGGTGGTGGGGTTCCCAGGGTCTAATAGGTTTGCGGGGCAAAAACGTTTCGGGCACTGGACAGATACACCCAGGACAGGGCGCCAATTCAACGCTGGTCACACACTCTCACGCACACTCCCGACATGGGGGCAATTTCAATCATTCATTATCTTCCGCTTTATTCTCTACTAGGGTCGCTGGGGGGGTTCCCTATGCCCATCCAGGGGAGAAAATATGCCCATCCATTGGGGACATGAAAATTTCGGGCGGGTCATGGGTGGTGGTGGGGTTCAGATACAAAAACCCAGGACAGGGCGCCAATTCAACGCTGGTCACACACTCTCACGCACACTCCCGACATGGGGGCAATTTCAATCATTCATTATCTTCTGCTTTATTCTCTACTAGGTTCGCGGGGGGGCCCATCCAGGGGAGAACGTTTCAGGCACTGGGCAGATACACCCAGGACAGGGTGCCAATCCATCGCTGGGCACACACTCTCACACACACAGTACATGGGGCAATTTAGAGCATCCGATTCACATTGGATCCATGTTTTTAGACTGTGGGAGGAAAGTAGAGAACCGGGAGAAAACCCACGGTGAGAACATGGAAACCCAGATCCATGTTCTCATGGAAACCCTTAGATAGGGGAAATTTAGAGCCCCAAGTATATCTTAAACCTCTTTTTTACGATGTCAAAATGTTATTATGTATTTGCATTATAGAATAAAAAAGTATAAATATATAAATTATAGTATAAAACAAAAGCATAAATAAGACTGAAGACCCCACGTCATCACAGTGAGTATAAATGGAGCTGCATAAACAAATAATTAATAGCTCTCTAAAAATAATCAAGCCTCATACACGACATGGACAAAAGCCCCGAGACACTTACAGACCACTGCACCCAGAGGAGCTTCACACCCCACTGACATCCCACTCAGAGTTGCCCCATCAGCAGTAGGAACTTCCTCCAGTCCTCTAAGAAGACTTGACCTTCGGTAAGGGTAGGGTGGTGGATGATTCTCAGTCATGACACATCATAGTGGTGGTGCTGAACATATCCACCTCATTGCTCCACCTTGTGCGTCATCCTCTCATCCTTCATCAGTGACCAGAGGATGCAGCACACAGGATGCTACTCAGTCCAGAAGTGTGCAACACACTAACTCACCACCACCACCACCACGTCAGCATAACTACAGTACTGAATCACGTTCCTAATAAAGTGGCCGGTGAGTGTATATTATTCAGCACAGAGGACAATACAGCAGCGTACAACAGAATCCATTAGAACCTCATTATATCTCACCCAATCTGCCAAAGCTATTATACCAAGCCCTACACTGATGGAGCGTTATGATTCAGGTGGGCGATTAACGAGCTTCATCGTTCCTCGGTGCACCACCTCAATGCATTCCAGCGTAATAAGCTCCACAACACCATCGCCGTCCTTTTAAAACTAATCTGTCCTAATGAGATCTGTCCGATACAGTGAGAAGTCATCTTCACTTCTTCACTCCGATTGGAAGCCATTAGAAGCTAATCTTTTGAAACCTGGGCTGTTGAATTATTCCAACAGGGGACCACTGCGGACATCCCAAAGTCTTAACGCACATTAACAGGTTCTAAAGCTGTTCACAGGGCCGGACCATCGGGACGCTCATTTATTGCGAGATCATCTGACTGGCTGGCCTTTAATGAGTGTGTCTGACGGAGGACATCATCGTGAGATCATATGAGCTCTGATTATCACGCGGCGCCTCGAGAACGTGAAGACGGAGGACGTAATTGGAAATCATCAGGACTACTGAACGGTATTATTAAATAACTCCGTATTAAAGGTGTAATAAGGATCTAATTATTGGGAACGGATCCTGTCAGGTTACACACTCCCACTGGGGGGGGATACACGGGGGGGGGGGGGGGGGACTATTCATTCTCACTGATTACCATCACAAGGTCATTAGGCTTCGAGTTTCCGTGACGATGATGGTACGATCTGTTGCGTTGCAATTAAAACTTTGTTGATGTCATAACAGGTGGTTTAGTGGTTATCATGTTCTCCTCTCAGCACTAGGGATTCCCGGTTCGAATCCCAATCTGAGTGGAGTTTCCATGTTCTCCCCGTGTCCACATGGGTTTCCTCCGGGTTCTCCGGTTTCCTCCCACAGTCCAAAAACATGGATAAAGTCCATTGAGTTCTCCAAATTGCCCCATATAGAGTGTGTCTGTGTGAGTGAGTGTGTGCCCAGAGATGGATTGGTGCCCTGTCCTGGGTCTATCTGCCCAGCGCCCGAGACGTTCTCCCCTGGATGGGCATGGGGAACCCCCCCCCGCGACCCTAATAGAGGATAAAGCGGAACGTAATGGATGGATGATGTCATAACAGTGTTTTCAGTCATTAAAATTAAAATTTGTCATGTCCGTCTGTTAGTTAAAACAAAGGAATAGAGTTAATAATAATAATAATAATAATAATAATAATAATAATAATAATAATAATAACAACAACAAAGTGGTAGCATCTTGTCTTAAATCTCATGTTATTTTTTCATTTACCTTACACCAAGAGGTTGGGGGGAGGGGGAGATACAGGGAGCCAATCCATCACTAGGCACCCACCCACACACCCACACACACACACACACACACACACACACACACACACACACTATAATAGGGGAAATTTAATGCAACCAATTCATCTTAAATCCTTGTTTTTGGACTGTGTGAGGAAGCCAGAGAAACTGGAGGAAACCCACGCAGACACGGGGAGGACATGAATACTCAACCCAGATCAAGATTCAAACCCCAGCGCTGAGAAACGAACATGCTAACCACTAAGCCAACGTGCCGCCCGTTTAATAGTGCTTTTAATAATAATAATAATAATAATAATAATAATAATCATTCATTCATTCATTATCTTCCGCTTTATCCTCTATTAGGGTCGCGGGGGGGGGGGGGGGGGGGGGGTTCCCCATGCCCATCCAGGGGAGAACGTTTCGGGTGCTGGGCAGATACACCCAGGACAGGGCGCCAATCCATCACTGGGCACACACTCACTCACACAGACACACTCTATATGGGGCAATTTGGAGAATCCAATTGACTTGATCCATGTTTTTGGACTGTGGGAGGAAACCGGAGAACCCGGAGGAAACCCACGCAGACACAGGGAGAACATGGAAACTCCACCCAGATGGGGATTCGAACCGGGAATCCCTAGCGCTGAGAGGCGAACTTGCTAACCACTAAGCCACTGTGCCGCCCTAATAATAATAATAACAATAATAATAATAATAATAATAATAATCCTGCTTGCTGAAATCCTGTCCTGAGTTGAACCTGATGAATCTGTCATGCTGGAGCTCGTCTGTTCTATCAGGGATGGGGATGGTGGTGATGGGGGGGGGGGGGGGGGCTGTCCACTGAGGTCGTAACCTTGCAATATAGCACGTTCAAGAATTCTGCTTATCTCAGCTCACTGTCACTACGATACTTAATGTGTATAAATGGAGCGTCTTCACTCATGACACTCAAAAATCCAAACACTGATTTCCTTTTTTAGTTTTTTAGGTTTGTACATGTTATACAGATCATCATCATCCTCATCATCATCATCATCCTCATCATCATCATCCTCATCCTCATCATCATCCTCATCCTCATCATCATCCTCATCCTCATCATCATCCTCATGTACAGAATGTAGACACCCCCTGCATCATTCTACCCTTTAAAGCAAAGCAACTTGGACGTAGGCGGCACGGTGGCTTAGTGGTTGGCATGTTCTCCTCTCAGCGCTAGAGATTCCCGGTTCGAATCCCAATCTGGGTGGAGTTTCCATGTTCTCCCCGTGTATTTCCTCCGGGTTCTCCGGTTTCCTCCCACAGTCCAAAAACATGGATCAAGTCAATTGAATTCTCCAAATTGCCCCATATAGAGTGTGTCTGTGTGAGTGAGTGTGTGCCCAGCGATAGATTGTCGCCCTGTCCTGGGTGTATCTGCCCAGCGCCCGAAACGTTCTCCCCTGGATGGGCATGGGGAACCCCCCCGCGACCCTAATAGAGGATAAAGCGGGTGATAATGAATGAACTTGCAAGTAACCTGGCTTGATGATGTCACAGTGTCACCCATGATGCAGCAACCACGATGCAATAAAGGTTAACTGCCGGACTCGAAGCCTCACTCTGGCAACTTAGTGGACCTGGGGTTTAAGCAGATTGATGGCCTGCCTCCCAAATCACTGCGCTACCATCTACCTTCCCTTTATTGTGTGATTTGGGACACGTCCTCCGCTGTTGGCCCTGCGTATAAAGCCTAAAGAGCGCAGGACTGAGTGTAATCTGTCTCTATAAAGACAAATATAAATATTTAAACAGGTAAGTTAGTCTGCAAGACTCATTAGGAGCTAAAAGTGTGGACTGGTGCAGATTTCCGGCCGGGATCTGATTATTCTGCGCATGCAAAACCCACGCAAAGCCGACGGAAAACTTCAAGGTAAGATTTCTCTTTACTGACTCAGCCCCTCGGATTCATAAAGCCCACACTCACTCTAAAGCACGCTCGTATTAACAGGTGGATGAGACAGCTGAACTAATACAATATTTATTACAACAGAGACGTATTTAGGATAGCGTTAACACAGTTCTGCTTACAGATCAGATTCCAAACCAATAAATGAACGGTTTAATACGAGCAAGCCGAGCTCCTGGTGTTTCCGGAAAAAGGGTTTTAACACTAAACCTTTTTTTTTTAAATATGAAAATTTAATCCCGAGCTGTGACCCTCCACACCATCCATCCAACCATCCATCCATCATCATCCATTTAATCCTATTCTACAGTGGTGGTGGTGGTGGTGGTGGTGGTGGTGCTGGTGGTGGGGGGGGGGGGGGGTTCCCCATGTCTATCCATAAGAGAATATTTTGGGATACTGGGCACACACTCATTCACACAGACACACTCACGCTCACTATATAGGGGCAATTTAGAGCAGGGGCAATTTTGGACTGTGGGATGAAGCCGGAGAACCATGAGAAACCCTAGGTAGACATGGGGAGAACATGCCAACTTAACTCAACTTAAGTTTAATGAAGGGCTTAATGACACAGCGATGTAAATGTGTCATCATGTCCATAACTGTTAATTAAAAGACAAGCTAACAAACACATGCACAAACACTCACACACACACACACACAAACACTCACACACACAAACACTCACACACACAAACACTCACACCCACAAACACTCACACCCACAAACACTCACACCCACAAACACTCACACACACAAACACTCACACACACAAACACTCACACACACAAACACTCACACCCACAAACACACACAAACACTCACATACACGCCCACAAAACACACACAAACAATGGCACAAACACTCGCACATACACACACTCACAAACACTCTCACATACACGCACACAAATTGGAACAAACATGCACACACACACTCGCACACTCTCCCCTACACATTAGCACATGCACTCGCACAAACACTCGCAAATACACTCACACATACACTCGCACTCACACAAACACTCACACATACACTTGCACAAACACTCTCCCCTACACATTCGCACATACACTCGCACAAACATTCGCACGAACACTCGCACAAACACATACATACGCACATACATACACCTGCACAAACATTCACACAAACACACTCATACATACAATCACACATTGACTTGTACATGCACAAACACTCGCACAAACTCTCAAACACACTCGCACATTGACTCGTACATGCACAAACACTTGCAAAAACACTCGCACATACACTCACACAAACTCTCAAACACACTCGCACATTGACTCGTACATGCACAAACACTTGCAAAAACACTCGCACATACACTCACACAAACACTCAAACACACTCGCACATTGACTCGTACATGCACAAACACTTGCAAAAACACTCGCACATACACACAAACATTGACTTGTACATGCACAAACACTTGCACAAACACTCGCACATACACTCACACAAACACCCGAACACACTCGCACATTGACTCGTACATGCACAAACACTTGCACAAACACTCGCACGAGGAGCAGCGTCAGCACTTTTCCACCTCAGCAATAATCCCCATGAAACTGAAGGCAAACGCAAAGCTACATGAATGTTAAACTGCACTTTCTGCACAAAGAGCCGACCCAATCAGACGAGCCCAAAGCTTTACCCCACTGTCTCTTAAACAATCCTCTGTGCTATGCTAAATTAACTCCTCCCTCTATGCTAAATTAACTCCTCCCTCTATGCTAAATGAACGAATCATGAATGTTAATGCCTCCTCAGAACACTAATCATCATTTAAATGTGACCGCGCGACCGTCTCGAGACCCTGTCGTGCCGCAGACAGGTGCAGCCTCGTTGTTGTAAATCTGATGGAACCTAATAGTGTTTGTTTGGAGTGTGTGTGTGTGGGGGGGGGGGGACTTGCCATAGATCATATGCACTTCATCTTCTTAATAGGGCTGTATTTCAACCAAAGCATCTTCATGATAAGCAAAGCAATAAGTCTTCGCTCACCAGCAAGTGATCAATTCCCGTCGCCCATCAGTCACGCGGCGGGTCGTATATAACTTTTAGCATTCTGCTGTTAAATTGGACAAGCGAGCATCCAAGGGCGGCCAAGCAAGCCTCCCACACATGAAATCTTCCTCCTGCAGTGTGGGCTCAGTGCAGACAGCAGGGCTAATTCCAACTTTTTTTTTTTTTTTTTTTTTTTTTGATGCCCAAAGCATTTCTGCAAAGAAGATTTAGGGATTAGAACCCACGGATACAGTATTCCACAGAATGCAAGGCACCCCTGCTTCTCCTCATTAAAGAACAAACCAAACTTTAATCCTCAATGATCAATATATTGGGGGAACAAAAAACATATCCATATATGGTCCCTATTATAAGTCCCTTATTTGCATAATCTCTCATTAAGGCGATTCATCTTCATTATATTATATTTGCATTACATTTGGTCATTTAGCAGACCAAAGCGACTCAGAAAGTGAGCACAGGGTTCATCACAGCATCCCCTGGAACAAGGTAGAAAATTTCCAAGCTTCAGCCAGTTTGTCCAATTTCTAACACGTGAATTTCTAACAAAATCGCCTGAAACCCAATGAGATCTTTCCATGCACCAAATCGACGTGAGGAGAGAAGATTAAGGGTATAAGTAATGGAAGTCCAAGAGCAAATGCTTTAATAACGAATTCAGATGAGAACGCGGACGTCAAAAACTGTGTCTTCTGTGAGAAGGCAGGACAAAGTTTACCATATTGGCTCAAGTTTATGAAAAAGACAATCACAGAAAGAGTCAAGATTGTTCAGGAGAGAAGGTTGTGCTTTGGTTGCTTGAAATGGGCTCATCGTTCCAAGAACTGAGGGTTAAGGGTCTTGCTCAAGGACCCACATTGGTAACTTCAGTGGACTTGGGATTTGAACCCCCACCTTCAGATTGACAGCCCAACGCCCTGACCACTGAGCTACCACACCCTCCATCATCACATTACATCATCAGATTTAGGTTTATCTGAGAGCTCATACATACAGTTTGTCTGAAAATTATTATTAACGGTAATTTCAGGGACCCAAAATTTGGTTCATCACCCAACCATCATGATTTACCGTCCTGCGTCATCAGACGCCACATCTGGAATTCCTCAGATGATGTATGATAGACGGGCGGCACGGTGGCTCAGTGGTTCGCATGTTCTCCTCTCAGCACTAGGGATTCCCGGTTCGAATCCCCATCTGGGTGGAGTTTCCATGTTCTCCGTGTCTGCGTGGGTTTCCGCCAGGTTCTCTGGTTTCCTCCCACAGTCCAAAAACATGGATCAAGTCAATTGAGTTTTCCAAATTGCCCCATATAGAGTGTGTTTGTGTGAGTGAGTGTGTACCCAGCGATGGATTGGCACCCTGTATTGGGTGTATCTGCCCAGCGCCTGAAAGGTTCTCCCCTGGATGGACAATGGGGAACCCCCCCCTCCCGCGACCCTAATAGAGGATAAAGCAGAAGATAATGGATGGATTTATGAAAGACATGAGGAAGAGCATGGGGTCTCCATGGAAGCACTATGGACGGCCCCACAGACGGCATCATGGGTGGGGATGTCTGCGCTTACTGGTGTGCATGAGCGAACCTGCCAGCTCGGCGTCTGGCTCAGCTGGAACCGGCGCTTCATCGTTAGAACGTAACGTCGAGTGGAATAAGATTTATCAAATGAATTATGCAAGCGAGTTAGAGCATGGCAAGCACTCTGCCATCTAAAACTCCTGTGGGTACACAAAAGCCGGATTTCGAGCTCACTGTCAGCGAGCGCCTTTTGTAAAGTTTTCTAACGAGCCCGAAAGTTGGACTATTCTGAGAGAGACAGAATAAGAGCGAGGCGGGGAGAGGGAGCGCGAGAGAGGGAGCGCGAGAGAGGCGAGAGCCGTGGCGCTCCGAGGCAGGGTGGCATCTCTGCAAGTCATGAGTTGTTATAGTTTTATAAATAAATAAAAAAATAAAGGTGGGATGAAGTGAGCAGGAGTGACGGGAGGAGAGTGAGACGAGTGCGGCAGTGAGACGAGTGTCGGTCACCGAGAGAGAGTCACGTAAAGCCTTCAGCCAGAGAGAATAAGAGAGCGAGGGGAGTCATGAGCGGCAAATAAATCAATACAGCAAGAAAAAGTATATATAATAAATAAAAACCATAAAATCAAGTAGAAGACCGTCCCCCTCGTGTATGATTCCGAGGTGTCTGAGAGCATTAATGTCAAGTGTATACATGCAAACACTCACCGGCCATTTTATCACGTAAAGCTCATTGTTTCTCCACTTTCCATGAAGATGGACTTTGTAGTTCCACAATTCCATTCTATAGTCCATCTGTTTCTCTATGTTCTCTGTTCTCTGATGATCAGGACCCCAACAGAGTAGGCATTATTAGGGTGGTGGATGATGGTACGAGTGGATCAGACATTTGTATGTTTTGATTGGTTCTCTGGCACAATACACACCAACACCATGTCAGCAACACTGCCATACTGAGAATCATCCACCACCCAAATACCCCCTATGTGGGGGTTCTAACAATCAGAGAACATACTAAAGAGGACTAACGAAGTATGTAGAAAAACAGATGGACTACAGAATGGAATTGGGGAACTACAAAGCCCATCTCCAGCTATAAGATGAGTGGAACTGACACACACACACACACACACACACACACAGACAGTGGGTGTAGAACTGAGGAGGTTCCTAATAAAATGGCCAGTGAGCATATATATATATATATATATAAAATATGGGCGGCTTAGTGGTTAGCACGTTCGCCTCTCAGCGCTAGGGGTTCCCGGTTTGAATCCCCATCTGGGTGGAGTTTCGATGTTCTCCCCGATGTCCGCGTGGGTTTCCTCCGGGTTCTTCAGTTTCCTCCCACAGTCCAAAAACATGGATCAAGTCAATTGAATTCTCAAAAATTGCCCCATATAGAGTGTGTCTGTGCGAGTGAGTGTGTGCCCAGCGATAGATTGGTACCCTGTCCTGGGTGTATCTGCCCAGCGCCCGAAACGTTCTCCCCTGGATGGGCATGGGGAACCCCACCGCGACCCTAATAAAGGATAAAGTGGGAGATAATGAATGAATGATTTTATATATATATAAAATCATTCATCAGTATATCAAAGTAATCAGTATATCAATATAAGCAGCATGTGGTTCTGAGGCTCCTGCAGCAGAACCATGAGGAGATCAGATCAGATCAGATCGTATCAGACAGTAAACATCTCTGCGCTACATTTCCAACAACTGTGAAGAATCACATTTATGGCGCGACTCTCCTCCAGGACTGTTTTTGCATCGTCAGCACAGACTTGGCAACCCTGACGGAGCATGAAAACTGGGATTTGTCAAGTGCTGAAAAATACAAGGTTAATCCAGGCATGTCCGACACGGCGGAGGTCGGGGGGTGGAGTCATTTCACGGGAGGAGAAGGGCCCATCAATCATGCTTTTTGCGCCACCTTCTCCTACGGCGCTCGTTGGGAAAACGGTTCCAAAATAGACGGGGACATTAAAGGCCCTCATTAAAGGCTGCTTAATTACTGGTCCTCACGAGTCCCAAACAGAAAGACTTGCTTCACTTAAAAGCCCGGGTGACAGATTAGCGAGTTGAGAGCGCGGGGCCCGAGCGCACTGGGGACTGTGAGGCCGGTGGATGTGATCCCCACACCAGAGGAGGATCCGGCGAGCAAACCAAACGCCTTTCAACCACGGCGGCGGCGGCGGCGGCGACGCTAATCTCACTCTGTGTGGAAGGCTGAAGTCGGATGTCACATTCATGCCAGGATTAGATTCTCATCCCACTGTGCAAATAAGACCCGGGGATGGGAGGGAGGGAGGGAGGGAGGAGGGGGGGCAATCGCACGCAGACACATGCAGCTGCGCATGGGCATTCCGGGCGGCTCGGCTCACGTGTGCTCAGGTAATTGCTTTTTAATTAACGCTAATCTTTTAATCCCAGTGATTTATGAAGCCTTGCAGGAACATATGCAAAGACCGGGATGCTAATCCCTCTCCCGTTTCCGGGGAAAAAAAAAAGGGGGTCATTGTCATCGGCGTCGTCGTTATGACCGTGGCAGTGAGGAGCGCTGAGTGATGAGGCGCATTAGGAGCACGAACAGGGACTCGCGCCGTTCAACAGATGAGGGCTATTGGTTTTTTACCCTTGAGGTTTCGTGACCACATCGATCAACCAATGGCGTTCGGTCGTCAAGACCATCCATCCATTATCTCCCGCTTTATCCTATATTAGGGTCACGGGGGGAACACGTTCGCCTCTCAGCGCTAGTTCGAATCCCAATCTGGGTGGAGGTTCCATGTTCTCCCCGTGTCCGCGTGGGTTTCCTCTGGGTTCTCCGGTTTCCTCCCACAGTCCAAAAACATGGATAAAGCTCAAATCTCCAAATTGCCCCATATAGAGTGTGTCTGTGTGAGTGAGTGTGTGCCCAGCGATAGATTGGCGCCCTGTCCTGGGTCTATCTGCCCAGCACCCGAAACGTTCTCCCCTGGATGGGCATGGGGAACCCCCAATTGATCAAGGTCAATTGAATTTTCCAAAATTGCCCCATATAGAGGTGGCTTAGTGGTTTAGCATGTTCTCCTCTCAGCGCTAGGGATTCCCGGTTCGAATCCCCATCTGGGTGGAGTTTCCATGTTCTCCCAGTGTCTGCGTGGGTTTCCTCGCACAGTCCAAAAACATGGATCAAGCTCAATTGAGTTCTCCAAATTGCCCCATATATAGTGTGTCTGTGCAAGTGAGTGTGTGCTCAGCGATGGATTGGCGCCCTGTTCTGGGTGTATCTGCCCAGCGCCCGAGACGTTCTCCCCTGGATGGGCATGGGGAACCCCACCGCGACCCTAATAGAGGATAAAGCGGGAGATAATGAATGAATGAATGAATGAATGCCCCATATAGAGTGTGTCTGTGTGAGTGAGTGTGTGCCCAGTGATAGATTGGCACCCTGTCCTGGGTGTATCTGCCCAGCGCCCGAAACGTTCTCCCCTGGATGGGCATGGGGAACCCCCCCTCCCACGCCCCTAGTAGAGGATAAAGCGGAAGATAATGGATGGATGAATATGAAACACAGATGTATAATAGTATAATGATAACAGCATCCATTTTAACACCCAAAAGCCATCTTAATGTAGGACGTGTGAAAAAGGACAATTACTAAACATAATGTTCGTCTCTGAAAGAAAATAGGCCACTGTAATCAAACGCCTATTCCATTATCCTGCGCCTTTGCCAGCCACAGTGACTGAGGGTTCTGAACGGAGACAGACGGGGCAGGACATAGTCCCTCTCATTAGAGGGTTTGAGTGGCAAAAGCGTCCCAGAGTCCACGATGCTCCTTCATCTTCAGCGGGAGGCCAGCGTGAGGCGCCGCTGCCGAAATGTCTGCGAGTAATGACACATGCACAAAGAGACGTCTGGCGGCGGTCCGTCGTCTCAGAACGCTGCAGAACGGTCTCACCTACCGAGCTGAATCGACGGCCCATTACGGAACCTACCACCGACGTTCTATACGTCCCGCTGAACGCGCGAAAGCTGGAGTTACACTAATTAAGGAGAACGAGCCTACAGTGTGATTACAGTACAAACCTGCAGTGTCGGCATTATGAGACGTTAAACCTTTACGCAAACACATTTCCAGCACGTAGAAAAGGCTCGTTCACATTTGCGAGCTCAGGGCGAGACAGTGAAAGTGTCAGCCTGGTCTGCCTGAGACGGCCGGTTCGATTCTCAATAACGCCACAGTCATCCGTGACTAGAGCGCAAGGTAAGCAAATTGGCCGTGAAAGACAGTCTTTTTGCTTTTAATTACAGGGGCGCCAGCCAATTACAGGCAGATGTAAGCTCATGCATACAGAAGAGAAGGGCAGACGGTAGGAGCTCGGGGGGGTTGTGACATCGGAACCATCGGAACAGCATTAGATTGCAACGAGACCATCGGCTGTGATGAAGCCAGTCCTGTTCCCGAGAGAAGCCGGGTTTGGGTGGTAGATTGGAGAGATATGGGGCAATTTGGAGAATTCAATTGACCTTGATCCATGTTTTGGACTGTGGGAGGAAACCGGAGAACCCGGAGGAAACCCACGTGGACACAGGAAGACCATGGAAACTCCACCCAGATTGGGATTCGAACCTGGGAATCCCTAGCACTGAAAGGAGAACATGCTAACCACTAAGCCACCGTGCCACTCATTCTGCTATATTTATATTTCTAATGTGTACTACATTTTATATATTTTAAAAAATTAAATTATATATAGAGGCGGCACAGTGGCTTAGTGGTTAGCACGTTCTCCTCTCAGCACTAGGGATTCCGGGTTCGAATCCCCATCTGAGTGGAGTTTCCATGTACTCCCCGTATCTGCATGGGTTTCCTCCGGGATTTCCGGTTTCATCCCACAGTCCAAAACCATGGATCAAGACAACTGAATTCTCCAAATTGCCCCATATGGAGTGTGCCTGTGTGTGTGAGTGTGTGTCCAGAGATAGATTGGCGCCCTGCCCTGGGGGCATCTGCTCAGCGCCCGAAACGTTCTCCCCTGGATGGGCATGGGGAACCCCCAGCGACCCTGATATAGGATGAAGCGGAAGATAATGGATGGATGACATATATATTGTATATTCTACATTCTATATTATATATATATATATATATTCATAGTTGTATATTCTATTATATTTTACATATCTATACTGTATTTTTATCTTATTTTCATCTTTAAAATTTAAATTTAAGTTCTAACTCCTAAAAGAACAGGGTAAACGGGGTCGGTGAGCCATAGCATCGTGAATATGTTACATCACGTCCAACTCTCAGCGCTTGGGGATACAGGTTCGAATCCCAATCTGGATGGAGTTTTCATCTTCTCCACAAGTCTCCATGGGTTTCCTTCCACAGCCCAAAAACATGGATTCAAGGTGAACTGGCCGCTCTAAACTGCCCCTATAACATGTGAGTGTGTGAGTGTGTCTGTGTGTGTGCCCGACTCGATGGTTGGGATCAAATCAAACGTCGATCTGTATTTCTGTTTTACACTGTAGAACTGGAAGGCAACACATTCGATTGGCAGCGAGTCCTTCAGAATAACTGAAGGTTGTTTTAATGTCTTCGCAGACGAAACTTTTCAAGTTATTTCCATTAAAATGTTTGCAACCTTTGCAAATCCGACTACCACCAAAAATAGAAATCCATAACAAGTCCTCCAACTTTACGGGAATGCTGACTCAGCCGAACGCCTACGTTCACCTTCCACCTTCCGTCAGCCGAGAAACAGCCATCAGAAAGAAAATAAAGGCCAGAGTTCTGATCCGAGCTGCAACACGCAGACAGGGGGGTCAGCATTTAGCGCAAACGGCGTGAACGCGTGGACCCTGAGACACAGCGAGGTGATGCTGCGATGGACAGTACGCTTCATTCGACTAGTTTAATAAAAGTTCCATCGTTCTGGATTCTCTGCTACTTCAAAGAACGCTCAGCTCCAAACATAAATCCAAAATGTAAGTTTGATATGAAAACAGGGTTTGTGATGATGTTCGTAACAAAAGATGTAGATTATAACAAATGTGGGAATAAACGCAGCTCAAAGCAGGTCAAGCAGCATGTGGGAACTCTGAGACGACGCACTGCTTTATTAAAAAAAAAAAAAAAAAAAAAACAACAACAGATGCCACACTTAATAGACAAAAGTATTGGGCCACCTCCGCATCACACCTACATTATGACATGCTGTTCTAAACATCTAGAACCAGGATCCTCAGAGGGTTTACTACAAGATTGCAGAGTGCCTCTGCTAGAACCATTGCTTCTTCATCCAGAGGGGCAATTGTGAGGTCAGGCTTTGATGTTGTGAAAGGCTCTGGTTTATAATCTCCATTCCATGTCATCCCATCCATCCATTATATTCCGCATTATCCTCTATTAGGGTCGCTGGGGGGGGGGGGGGGGTTCCCCATGCCCATCCAGGGGAGAACGTTTCGGGCGCTGGGCAGATACACCTAAGACAGGGCGTCAATCTATCGCTGGGCACACACTCACTCACACACACAAACACACTCTATATGGGGCAATTTGGAGAACTCAATTGACTTGATCCATGTTTTTGGATTGTGGGAGGAAACCGGAGAACCCGGAGGAAACCACACGAGACACGGGAGGAACATGGAAACTCCACCCAGATTGGGATTCGAAGCGCTGAGAGGAGAACGTGCTAACCACTAAGCCACGGTGCCGCCCCGAAGTCATCCCAAAGGTGATAATTTCAAGTTTAAGTTCAATTTATTTATTTCTTTAGCGCTTTTTACGACAGTACATTGTCACAAAGCAGCTTTACAGAGTTAAAAGCCTTTAAACCACCAAAGAACAAGCTGAAGCGACAGTGGCAAGAAAAAACTCCTGACTCCCCCAAACTCCACCACCATGCTTTATAGACCACTCAAGGTGCATCGAGGGCACAAAGGACCCTTCCCAAACTGTTTCTACCAAGTCCAAAATTGCATAC
>JAFMOC010000056.1:2202500-2262500 GCA_019802505.1 Corydoras sp. C115 | reverse complement strand
GTACTGTCCTCACTGCAGAGGTTTGAGTTCATATGGCTTTGATCTTATGATCATGCATCAATTAATCAATTAATCAATCAATAAATAAATCAATCAGTCAATAAATCAGTCAATCACCTGAAGAGATCAATGACAGGGAGCTGTTCTAATCTCACTCTCTGATCAGATTCAGTATAAACTCAGTACAGTTTTACACTGAGCAGCTGCTTTAAAACCAACACGGCTTCAGGTGATGGAGAACATAACAAACTCACTTTTAAACAGAACTCTCTCTCTCCATTGTTCACTCTCTCTGTTGGTCTCTCTCTCTCTCTCTCTAGAGCTTGTTCTGTCTCTATCGTTTACTCTCTCTGTTGGTCTCTCTCTCTCTCTCTAGAGCTTGTTCTGTCTCTATCGTTTACTCTCTCTGTTGGTCTCTCTCTCTCTCTCTCTCTCTCTCTCTCTAGAGCTCGTTCGGTCTATCGTTTACTCTCCCTGTTGGACTTTCTCTCTCTGTCTCTCTCTCTCCAGAGCTTATTCTCTCTCCATCATTCACACTCTCTGTTGGTCTCTCTCTCTCTCTCTCTCCATCACTCACACTCTCTGTTGGTCTCTCTCTCTCTATATCATTCACACTCTCTGTTGGTCTCTCTCTCTCTCTCTCTCTCTTTCCATCATTCACTCTCTCTCTCTGTTGGTCTCTCTCTCTCTATCATTCACACTCTCTGTTGGTCTCTCTCTCTCTCTCTCTCTCTTTCCATCATTCACTCTCTCTCTCTGTTGGTCTCTCTCTCTCTATCATTCACACTCTCTGTTGGTCTCTCTCTCTCTTTGTCTCTCTCTCTGTCTCTCTCTCTCTCTCTCTCTGTCTCTCTCTCTCGTCCTGCAGTATGTCTGTAGTCCATGCAGACGTTGGGTTGTGAATGCGTTTGTGTGTAACGCTCGGCTGACGGATCAGATCAGTGAAGACTGATGATCAGATTAGACGGAGTAACGGTGAGGAGAACAGAAGCAGAGCTGCAGAACGCCGTGCGACGCGACGGATTCACCTTTAATCGTCTGAACTGAACATTAATGAGGGTCATTTAAATAAATTAATAATACATTAAAAACACTTATGTAGGTTAACATACTGCCTCAAAGACACGCCCCCTTCTCTTTCACTCATGTTCAAGTTTACCCCCCCCCCCCCCCCACACACACACACACACACACACACACACACAGGAGATGTGACTGCAGGGACGGTGATTGATGGGAAAGCAGCTCGCTGACATCTTTGAACAACATCACAGTAACGAAGATCCTAACAGGAAGTGATGTGAAGAGTTGCACTACAGTTCAGCAGAGTGACATCACAGTCTCTCAGAAACATGCAGGTGGTCGATTCAGGAGATTTAATTACACTGGACATGTTCCACAAATAGGGGCGGCACAGTGGCTTAGTGGTTAACATGTTCTCCTCTCAGAACTAGGGATTCCCGGTTTGAATACCCATCTGGGTGGAGTTTCCATGTTCTCCCCATGTCCACGTGGGATTCCTCCGGGTTCTCCGGTTTCCTCCCACAGTCCAAAAAACATGGATCAAGTCAATTGAGTTCTCCAAATTGCCCCATATAGAGTGTGTTTGTGTGAGTGAGTGTGTGCCCAGCGATGGATTGGCGCCCTGTCCTGGGTGTATCTGCCCAGCGCCTGAGACGTTCTCCCCTGGATGGGCATGGGGAACCCCACCGCGACCCTAATAGAGGATAAAGCGGGAGATAATGAATGAATGAATGTTCCACAAATAGGGGCGGTATGGTGGATTAGTGGTTAGCATGTTCTCCTCTCAGCGCTAGGGATTCCTGGTTCGAATCCCAATCTGGGTGAAGTTTCCATGTTCTCCCCGTGTCCACGTGGGTTTCCTCCGGGTTCTCCGGTTTCCTCCCACAGTCCAAAAACATGGATCAAGTCAATTGAGTTCTCCAAATTGCCCCATATAGAGTGTGTCTGTGTGAGTGAGTGTGTGCCCAGAGATAGATTGGCGCCCTGTCCTTGGTGTATCTGCCCAGCGCCCGAAATGTTCTCCCCTGAATGGGCATGGGGAACCCCACCGCGACCCTAATAGAGGATAAAGCAGAAGATAATGGATGGATGGAGATCCCAGATTATCAGAGGGACGGTACAGGAAGGACATTTTGGACAGGGCAGGACCATGGAGAGGAGGGATGCTGGCAGAATGATGCTGAGGATGGAGCCATGAGGAAGGAGGAGCAGGTTAATGGATGCGGTGAGGGAGGACATGCAGGTGGTTGGGGAGCGATATGTAAACCAATAATCTGCTGTGGCGCCCCCTGGGAACAGTTTCCCAATCCCACTCTCTCCAATTTGCAGATTTTAGAATCGGCCTTCTCTGAGACCCGCTCCTGTATTTTGGGTTTGGTATCCAGTCACATGATCGCAACCTAACCGACTCGCCCCCTCGCTCACTGTGATGATAGGCTCTACGCAGACACTCCGTCAGACACGGACGTTCTGCGAGACGGCTGCAGAGTGAGTGCATTTAACGTCCTGCAAATGTCCCGATTTCCGTTTCTAAAGCGAGGGTTGGGTGACGGAGCTTTATAAAACATAATTGCAGCATCCATGAAGCAGGCTTAATTAAAAATAACGCTGATTGTAAGAGACACACACGGGGCTGCGGCGTTAAGATTGATTAAATAATGAATAAATCAAGTAACCGCTTATTAAAGCTAACGATACGGTTGGACTCGTTGAACTTGCATTGTGACAAAGCCTGAAGCCGATTGGCCGGAGTCAGCTCTTAGTCCTGCCTTGGAATGATGTCATCAGTCAATGTCACCGCTGACGGAACGGTGGTCCTCAGAGAGTGGACATTAGAATCAGAATCAGAATCAGACAAGGAACCCGGGTTCCGGCTGATTTGGGTTACAAGCAGTAACATGTTGCCAGTTACACATTAAATACAAAATATATATAAAGTTTTGCCCAGCGATGGATTGGCACCCTGTCCTGGGTGTATCTTATCCCAGCGCCCGAGACGTTCTCCCCTGGATGGGCATGGGGAACCCCACCGCGACCCTGATAGGGGATTAAGCGGGAGATAATGAATGAATATAAAGTGTACTGCCGACCCCACCACGGCGGTGAGGTTCTCAGTGTTGTTCTCAGCCTGTAACATGTTAGAATATAGACACCCATTAAGTGATTAAGATTCCATTGTGCTAATGACGAGCCCCTCAGAGTGAATCCATCACATTATCGTTAAACAGAGTGTGTTGGCAGTAACGCCTCAACCTCGCCACCGAAATACCAGGTTCAACTGAGTTTGGCGGAAATGGGGTGAAGGATAATGTGTAAGCAGGGTGGTGTGGATGGTGCTCGGTGGTGGACGAATGAGAAGAGCTCTGACCAAAAGGGAGGAGAGGGAAGCTGGAAGTAATGGAGATCAGGAGTTAAGTGGATGGAGATGCAGGGGAATGAGTTGATTTGATGGATGGAAACAACTCTAGGGAGCTGAGATTGAGGTGGGTTGGACCCGTATGCAGGAGGGATGCTGATGATGGAGCCACCAGGCAGGAGGAGAAGGAGGCAGAGGTTGAGGCGGAGGTTTATGGATAAGGGTCGACATGCAGGTGTTTGGCGTGACCTTAGTTGAAGAATAATGATTCTAAGTGGCGCCACCTAATGGAAGGAGTTGACAGGAGAGGGGGAAGTGAATGTGAATTTGAATGGGGCAGTGAACCTCGCCACCGAAATACCAGAGTTTGGTGGAAATTGAAGAATAATGTGAAGCAGGGTGGTGTTGGCTGCTCTGTGGGACGAATGAGAAGAGCTCCGACCAAGGGAGGAGAGGGAAGCTGGAAGTAATGGAGATCAGGAGTTAAGTGGATGGAGATGCAGGGGAATGAGTTGATTTGATGGATGGAAACAACTCAAGGGAGCTGAGATTGAGATGGGTTGGGATGGAGCCACCAGGCAGAAGGAGCAGAAGGAGGAGACAGAGGTTGAGGCGGAGGTTTAGGATAAGGGAGGACATGCAGGTTTTGGCGTGGAAGAATAAAGTGGCAAAAAGGAGTTGACAAGTGAAACCAAAGATCAAGACAATAAACTCGTCCCTCTTCGAGTATGACGATATTGGAGTATAAAAAAAGGGGCTATCCTCTCTGACTCGGAGTATAAAACTATCCACCCATCCATCAATCCATCCATTGTCTTCCGCTTTATCCTCTACTAGGGTCATGGGGAGGGTTCCCATGCCCATCCAGGGGAGAACGTTTCGGGCGCTGGGCAGATAGACCCAGGATAGGACACCCATCTATCGCTGGCACACACTCACTCACCCAAACACACTCTATATGGGGCAATTTGGAGAATTCAATTGCCCTTGAGCCATGTTTTTTGGACTGTGGGAGGAAATCGGAGAACCCAGAGGAAACCCACACGGACACGGGGAGAACATGGAAACTCCACCCAGATTGGGATTCGAACCGGGAATCCCCAACACTGTAGAGGAGAACATGCTAAACACTAAACCACCGTGGCGCCGATATAAAACTATGTGGAGGAAAAGTAGCCCGTCCCAGCAGCCCGAGCCACAGACTCCACATCAACGGGGAATAACACACTGACCGAGGGTACGACTTACCCAGCAGGTAGTTCCAGCAAGTGACCCAAATAGTAAAAAAGCCACGACGGAAACACAAAACACGCACATATACTCCATCCTTCATCTTCACATGTTTGTGTTTCAGCCCCACCCCCACCCCCACCCCCACCCCCACCACAACCACAGATCCCACTGACATTAGTGGATTGAATGCATACGGACGCTTATGCATATAAAGCACAGGGCTGATATTGATCTGCTGCAAACATGTTCAGCTCCAAACACTGAAACATGCAAAGGGACCGGGGTCAGGTTTGACTAAATAGAAAGATGTAGATAAAGATATAGATAAAGATATAGATAAAGGTATAGATAAAATATAGATAAAGATATAGATAAAGGTATAGATAAAATATAGATATAGATAAAGATATAGATAAAATATAGATAAAGATATAGATAAAGGTATAGATAAAATATAGATATAGATAAAGATATAGATAAAATATAGATAAAGGTATAGATAAAGATATAGATAAAGGTATAGATAAAGGTATAGATAAAATATAGATAAAGATATAGATAAAGATATAGATAAAGGTATAGATAAAGGTATAGATAAAATATAGATAAAGATATAGATAAAGATATAGATAAAGATAAAGATATAGATAAAGGTATAGATAAAGATATAGATAAAGGTATAGATAAAAATATAGATAAAAATATAGATAAAGGTATAGATAAAGGTATAGATAGCCACTCCTCCTCTCTCTCTCCATTGGCTCCTCACTCTCTCCATTGGCTCCCTGTAGCTGCTGCATTCAGTACAAGACACTGACTCTGACAGAACTACAGAACCTTTTCTGGATCTGTCCCTCTTACCTTCACTCGATATTTTTAAAACACACTCCGGCTCGTTCACCATGTTCCAGTGATGATCGTCTCCTGGTGGTTCCACCTCACCCAGGAGCTCATTCTCACTCATGGTGTTCACCACTGCACAATGGTGGAACCATCTTCCCAAATCTGTCCGTAAGACAGAGTCACTAGACGGTTAGCATGTTCTCCTCTCTGCACTAGGGATTCCCGGTTCCTATCCCAATCTGGGTGGAGTTTTCATGTTCATATGGGGCAATTTGGAGAATTGATTTGACCTTGATCCAAATAGTAGTAAAGATGGATATTAAATCCATCCAGTATCTGGAAACTCCACCCAGATGGGGATTTGAACCGGGAATCCCTAGCACGGAGAGGAGAACATGCCAACCATTAAGCCACCGTGGCGCCGGTATAAAGCTAAGTGGAGGAAAAGTAGCCCATCCCAGCAGCCCGAGCCACTGACTCCACATCAACGGGGAATGACACACTGACCGAGGGTACGACTTACCCAGCAGGTAGTTCCAGCAAGTGACCCAAATAGTATAGATAACAGCGATGGTGGACATTTAAAGGGCAATCTGCAGCTCTGTACGTATATAAACCTTTAAAAACCCGTCTTTTTGAGGCTTTGCATTGTGTTCCTGGGTGCCGCTCTCCCGAATGGGTTTGGAATTAAAAGTGTGGGAGAGTTCATCACGGCCAAATCAATTCCATGGATCCAATTCGGTTTTAATTATCAGGATAACGGTTGATAACAATTGCATCAGCCAAACAGACTGGGGTTCGAATAACGCCTGCCGTTTTCCAGCAAAGAGAAAAGAGCGGTAAACCTCATCTTCATCTTCATCCTCATCTCATCCAGCAGGACGAACAGAACGTACACGGGATCCAGAGTGGACGCAGACCGTTTAATATCATACCGCAATATGGAGTAACTGCCCATCTCCCCGAGTGTAATTGAGGCAAATGTGTGCAACCACGTAGCAATAAAGGCAGCATGGGGGGAATGAAGCTGCGTTCATTAACAGAGAATCAAAACACCATTAACATGCGAGTGATCTGTGCAGAGCAATTAGCTCGGACCGCGTGGCTCTGAAATGACCTGCAGGAGAAAACGTGCAGTATGTCTGAGGTTAACCTTTAAAACTTTAGACATTTATTTCAGGCTCCAGCGGTAATTACGTAAAAAAGAAGCTCATACTGGGTGGAATGGTGGCTTAGTGGTTAGCATGTTCTCCTCTCAGCGCTAGGGATTCCCGAGTCGAATCCCCATTTGGGTGGAGTTTCCATGTTCTCCCCATGTCCATGTGGGCTTCCTCCAGGTTCTCCGGTTTCCTCCCACAATACAAAAACATGGATCAAGTCAATTGAGTTCTCCAAATTGCGCCATATAGAGTGTGTGCCCAGCGATGGATTGGCGCCCTGTCCTGGAAGAGAACCCCCTAGTGACCCTAGTAGACGATAAAACGGAAGATAAGGGACGGATTGATCTCTATTACCGATAAGCCTCTTAGAAACTCTAATATACAACCCAGAGCCAAAACCTAAACACCAGCATGAGTTTATCCATCCATCCATTATCTCCCGCTTTATCCTATGTTAGGGTCACGGGGGGTTCCCCATGCCCATCCAGGGGAGAACGTTTCGGGCGCTGGGCAGATACACCCAGGACAGGGCGCCAATCTATAGCTGGGCACACACTCACTCACACTCTATATGGGGCAATTTGGAGAATTAAACTGACCTTGATCCATGTTTTTGGACTGTGGGAGGAAACCGGAGAACCCGGAGCAAACCTACGCAGACACGGGGAGAACATGGAAACTCCACCCAGATGGGGATTCGAACCGGGAATCCCTAGTGCTGAGAGGAGAACATGCCAACCACTAAGCCACCGTGCCGCCGGTAATAGAGATATTAAAGATAAAGTATTACAGAATTAATCATGACAAAAAATAAAAAGGGGGCAAATTTACACCCAGATAACAGTCCATGGTGCACTTGAAAACGGGAGACTCGGCAGAACACTGCGCTGTAATGACTTCCAGAACGTTAATGAAGTTCGTTTGTTAAACCTCATTAACGCTCTAAATTCATCCAAATTGCTTTCTATTAAAATCATCGTGATCATTTGTTTCTCGACCCAAAGAGATATTTTAAGAGCAACTACAGATCAACAGATACATAAAGAACTATTTAAATATCCACCGTCACCACAGACAAAGAGAAACCAACACAAAACAACACTGTCCATGTTCTCAGTTCCACTTCTTATAAAGATGGACTTTGTAGTTCTACAATTCCAGACTGTAGTCCATCTGTGTGTGTTCTACAGTACATACTGTGTACGTCCCCTTTACTCTGTTCTAATGGTTAGGACCCCAATAGTACCACCACAGAGCAGGGATTATTTGGTTGGTGCATTAGTCCTATCCCAGCAGTGTCACTGAGGTGTTTAAATGCTGCACTAGAACCCCCTCACCACATCAGTGTCACTGCAGAACTGACAATAAACAATCCACCACCCAAATGATACCTGTTCTGTGATGCTCCTGACCAACAGAGAACCAACAGGGGACTAACAAACACAAAGAACACAGATGGACTCCAGTCTGTAATTGCAAAAATATAAAGTCCACCTATATGGTAAGTGTAGAAATGGACAAAAGAGCCAGAAGGGGGCGTGTCCAAACTTTTATATTATACAATGAAGCTCAAAAGCATATTTAATATAAAATATAAAATCACTGTCTCATTCTGAGATTAATCATAACCACTCTGTTAAAACTTCAGTATCGAGACTAAACACCCCGGTCCGATCAGCAGGACACGGGCAGGTGTTAAATGAAGTCCCACACGGTCCGCTGCGTCTGTATTAATATGCACTGGATGTGAATATAGGTGACTTTAATGCTCTTCCCACATCAGCAGACTTTATTAAAGCCCTGAAGGGCACGATCACAGTGAGGTGCTGAGTTGCAGGGAGAAGGTAAATAAACAGGTGGCTGATGAAACGACTTGGAAATGCTACAAGAAAGCTGCAAGAGGCAACAAAACAAACACACCGATCACTCGCTATATAAAGATACCACACAGCCGACTCAGCGTTATCAGAACTGTACAAAGCAAACTATACAAACCGTGAGAGTGACAGCTATACAGAAACAATGACGTGTACCTGACCAGAACATTCACAAGAGAAATTAAGTCACTACATTCATTTCTGTCCAGAGATACAGTCATTTGTCCACATGGTCTTGTATTGGACAAGGTAGCTTGTGTGTGTGTGTGTGTGTATATATATATATATATATATATATATGTATATATATATACACACACACACACACACATATATATATATATATATACATATACACATATATATATATATATATATATATATATATATATATATATATATATATACATACACATATGTACATATATACACACACACATTATATATATATACATACATACATATATATATATATATATATATATATATATATATATATATATATATATATATATATATATATATATATATACACAGTATACATACACAAGTATACGTGTGTGTCTATATGTATATGTTTATACATAGAACACAGAGTTTAAAAAATTGTGTGTGCATTTATACACACACACACACACACACACACACACACACCAGATTCAGGTTTATTTTGCCAAGTATGTTACACACACAAGGAATTTGGTTCTGGAAAGACGGTGTCTCTCTAGTAAAATTCCAAATTTACTCTATTTATAAATTACAAGTTTGCTGTACCTATGTATACATATGATATAATATATATATATATATGATGAGGTGCATTTCATGCTGTAGTGTTTACAAGCCGTTTATGAGGAAAGAAATTGTTTGAGTGTCTGGTTGTTTAGGTATACAGTGATCTGTATCGTCTGCCGGAGGGGAGGAGCTGTATATGTATGTATGTGTGTGTGTATATATATATATATATATATATATATATATATATATATATATATATATATATGATGTTAAGAGAACAGAGTAACGGGGACTAACCCAGGGGACTAATGTAGAGAAACAGATGGACTACAGAATGGAATTGTAAAAGTACATCAAAGTCCATTTTTATGGTAAAAGCAGAAACAATGAGCTTTCTTTATAAAATGGCCAGTGTGTGTGTGTGTGTGTGTGTGTGTGTATGTGTGTGTGTGCTCAATAAAAAAAACCTCTCGATGACATAATGTATACAGATAAGGGGTAACAGGATAGCAGGATGTGGTAAGTGTGTACACACACACACACACACACACACACCTAATTATATACACACTCAGCAGGTCTCCAGGATGCCAAAGCAGATTTCAGTCATAACTTTAAAAATTCAATTAAAATCCTCTAAAAGCTTTAACATGCTACAGGAAGGTCTGACTCAGCAGTACTGAAACAAACACCCAGCACATACAGACCTGAAGTACAGCTCAGCAACAGACATCAAGTGTCGACCCCCATAAAACATAGAACATGAGCACTTACATTTAGCTGCCCCTTCAGCGTTCTGATGCGGGCGGAATCGTGAGCGAGCCCCTCCTTCTGTGAGGCATCAGCCAGGACGGTGAGCGCCATCTCCGCCTCCTGCAGCCATTTCAGGAAGCCCTCGAGTTCCCGGAGAGAAACCTGCAGGTTCCTGAGCTCCAGGTCGAGGTGTGCCTGTCGATCCGAGGCCCTGAGGAAAGCATCAGTGTTAGAGTCATACGCAGGGTTCCACCACACCGCATTCACACCCAGCTTCAGATCCTCAAACCCAAAGGCTTTATTCACTGGTGGGTTTGTTTGTTGGTTGTATGGAACATACATCGTCACATTAACAAACTCACAGAGGGAACTGTTCTGTACAGATCATTAGAGATGTTTCGACTTATGAGGAATAAAACAACCACAGGAACCTCATTTGTTTTTTTTGCAACAAATTGGCTGTTGAGCATCTTTTCGAAAGCCAGCGGAAAGCAGCAGGAAACCTTTTAAGTCGCCGAGGCACTTTGTACAGAAACAATAATGGATTACAATTAAAATCCCCACTCACTGACCCACACAGAAGGTCACACACTCTGATATTTAATTGGACCGTCTTGAGCTTTGAGAACATCATACGTTCGGTGCAGCATCATCTCCATGTGCCTCTGCAGTCACTACATTCATTTCTGTCCAGTCATTTGTCCACATGGTCTTGTATTGGACAAGGTAGCTCAGTGGTTGGGTGTTGGGTTATCAATCTGAAGGTTGGGGGTTTAAATCCCAGGTCCACTGAAGTTACCAGTGTGGGTCCTTGAGCAAGACCCTTAACCCTCATTGCTCCAGGGAAGTCGCTTTGGATAAAAGCGTCCAATAAATGACCAAATGTATTGATGATGGAGATGTGGACCACTGCACAAAGTCTTCTCCAGCACGCCCCAAAGAGTCTCAATGGGGTTCAGGTTTGAACTCTGTGGTGGACGATCCATGTGTGAGAATGATGTCTCATGCTTCAGGACATGGTGCCAATCCATCACTGGGCACACAATTACTAACGCAGACACACTGTATATAGGGGCAATTTAGCGCATTCAATTCACCTTGAATCAATGTTTTTGGACTGTGTGTCTGTAAATTGCATTGGATTTAAGCATTTGCTAAATGAGTAAATAAACGTAAACCTCAGAACCAAACAAAACCAGGCAGAACATGGAAACTCCAGAGGGATTGGGATTCGAACCTTGCAGCGCTGAAAGGCAGACGTAGTGACCACCACCACCACCACCACCACCACCACCACCACCACCACGCACATAACGTTGATTCGGGCACTGGGCAGATACACCCAGGACAGGGCACGAATCTATCACTGGACACACACTCACACACAGATACACTCTATATGGAGATTTGGAGAATCCAATTCACCTGGATCCATGTTTTTGGACTGTGGGAGAAAACCAGAGAACCCGTAGGAAACCCACGCGGACACGGGGAGAACATGGAAACTCCATGAGAGGAGAGAGAGAGAGAACGTGCTAACCACTAAGCCACCGTGCCGCCTCCCATTACACAATAGTAGAAATAAAAGTACAGTGATACCTTGGTTCTCGAACATAATTCGTTCCGGGAGGATGGTCGAGAACCAAATTGTTCGAGAACCGAAGCAATGAAACCCATAGAAAATAATGGAAACTGGATTAATTCGTTCCAAGCCCCAGAAAATGCCTATTTACTGGCCTAATTTGTATATAATATGTAGAAAAACATGAGTCTCAACAAGAAATAAGAAATAAAAGTGTATTTATTAAAACAAAAAAAAATTAAATGTACTGTACAGTAAATTTGTTTCATTTACTGTACTGTATAAAACGAACCTGTATATGAACGCCCTTCGGCTCAACCCGTCTCATCTCGGACGTTCGGATGTTCGAGTTCCAAATATTTGTTCGGATTCCAAGACAAAATTTTAGGTCGATTTGGTCGAAAGTCAAGGCGTTGGAGAACCGAGGTATCACTGTATTTCTTTACATTATGAATAAATAATGAATTAAATGATATAAAGTTTGGAAACGGTGTTCGGGGGAATCCCCGGACCTGACGTCATCGTCTGCTGGGGATCCGGGGACGGGCGCTTTGGGAAACCCCGGCTTTGTCGTCATTCCATTGTGAAGAAGACGAATCAATAAGGTTCAGTCGCTTCAAATCCATCGGCCGGTTGCCGCTTCGATGGCAGTGTTAAACCCGGACGTGTGATTCGTTCCGGCAGAAGAACAGATCGTCCCTCCGTCGTTTGGATCACTGTCGCCCTGCGGGGGGGGTAACCTGACCCGCTCAGAGCGGCGTCATTAGGAAACGACGTTTGATTCGGCTGTGAAGTGACCTGAGAATAAACCACTGTGCAGCATCTTTAAAGCTGGTGGTCAGGCAACGTGCAGGTGTCCACATACTTAAGGCCTTATGTCTGCTTAGCAACAAGCTCGATTATGTCAGGGTTCATAAGCTCCCTCATAAAGGCATGCATGAATAGCTTCGGCTTGTGCAGGCAGGAGATCCCGAATTTAAAGCACCTGACATTTTCTGGGCTCGATATCGACTTGCATTGACTTTTTCTATTTAGAACAATGTATCCCGTGTGTGTGTGTGTGCGTGCGTGTGTGTGTGTGTGTGTGTGTGTGTGTGTGTGAGCGCATAAGTGTACCTGTTATTGACGGAGTTCCAGGAAGCATTGTGCTTGTCCATCACCTCCTTGACCCGGCGCGTGTCATCGGCAGCGTAGTCCTGCAGAAGCTGATTGCACAGCTCATTAAAGGCCACCACAGTCACATGCTCCCGGCTCAGGTCCTGCAGGAAGGCCTTGGGAGGCAGAAGAGGAGATTAAAAACGCCTGATTAAATGCCCCGAAAGACGGGCGAGACATTCCACAGCTGTGCACTCAGCTGGACTGCGTGCCAGTCGATCCCTTTCAGGCACAACATAAGCTTTGAAAGCAAGGTAAAACATTGTAATCCATTTACATCCCATGCATTAGCATCTGATAAACACGAAGCCGGACCGGCGGCAGCCAGGCAGGGCGCGGGATTCCTCAAGAGCGGAGCTGGAGTTCCCCCTGCAGGCTGACCGGGGAACTTCCAGGCTTTCTGTATTTGGTTTTCTGTATGCCTCACCTTGTTTACATTACATTACATTTCCATTTGGTCATTTTGCCGACGCTTTTATCCAAAGCGACTTACAAAGCGAGCGCAGGGTTCATCACAACATCCCTGGAGCAATGAGGGTTAAGGGTCTTGCTCAAGGACCCACATTGGTAACTTCAGTGGACCTGGGATTTGAACCCCCAACCTTCAGGTTGAGAGCCCAACACCCTGACCACTGAGCTATCACGCCCACCTTGTTGTCGCTGATCTGCTTGGTGAGCGGCTCGCGGCTCATCTGGAGCAGGCTGTGGAACCGGGCCTCGTTCTGCCGGATCAGGACCTTCGTCCGGTCCCGCTGGTCCTGCCACTGTTGGCTGTGCGCGATCATGTGATCCAGCTGCAACAGTCGAGCCTCTGCACTGTGCTGGGTGGCGTCCCACTGACTGTGCACCTTCTCCACTGTACACAAAACGGCGTGGACAAACATAGGGGGTGAGTGTGTGTGTGTGTGTGTGTGTGTGTGTGTGTGTGTGCGTGTGTGTGTGTATGTGGAGGGGCAACTGACAGCAATTAAATAAATTGATGCACCTAGGGGCGGCACAGTGGCTTAGTGGTTAGCACGTTCTCCTCTCAGCACTAGGGAATCCCGGTTGGAATCCCAATCTGGGTGGAGTTTCCATGTTCTCCCCGTGTCTGCGTGGGTTTCCTCCGGGTTCCCCGGTTTCCTCCCACAGTCCAAAAACATGGATCAAGGTCAAGTCTCCAAATTGCCCCATATAGAGTGTGTGTGCCCAGGGTGTACCCACTGTCCTGGTTTATCCTAGTTTATCCTCTATTAGGGTCGCGGGAGTGTTCCCCATGCCCATCCAGGGGAGAACGTTTCGGACGCTGGGCTGAAACACCCAGTACAGGGCACCAATCTATCGCTGGGCACACACTCACACACACTCTATATGGGGCAATTTGTAGAATTCAATTGACTTTGATCCATGTTTTTCGGTCTGTGGGAGGAAAACAGAGAACCCGGAGGAAACCCACACAGACACGGGGAGAACATGGAAACTTCACCCAGATTGGGATTCGAAATGGGAATCCCTAGTGCTGAGAGGAGAACATGCCAACCACTAAACCACCGTGCCGCCTGTTATAACTATTAACGTAAATAAATGATATTAAAATGTTTGTAGGTGGATTAGAACGTTGGTGCAGTTAGAACGTCAGAACTCACGTTTCTCAGTGATGGAGGTTCGAACGTCCAGATCTGACGTCTTATTCTTTACGTTTTGAGCCTGAGTGAAAATCTCCTCCAGTTCGGGATGTCTCTGTTCTAGATCGCCTTTAGTCACCTGCACAGAACACAGAACACAGAACACACACACACACACACACACACACACACACACACATTTTAATCAATAACACATGTTATACATGAGCTTTTCACTCACAGGACACCTGCACCAGGTGATGTGACAATAAAAATCCTTGAATATCCTTTACATGGACAAACTTTCAATAAATAATAATAATAATAATAATTTAAAAAAATAATAATAATAATAAAAAAATAAAAACTAATCATTTTTTTTATAGGCGCCTTTCTGTCACTCAAGGACACCTTACAAAAGTGCAAATAAGCATTGATTATAAAACAAGAAACACAATACACAATATTAAAATTATGTTAAAATAAGAAAATACAAAACGATCAGATAGAGTCAGTTTGAACAGGTGAGTGTTAAGTGCGGATTTGAATTGTGAAAGTGAGGTAATGCCTTTTATGTCAGGTGGTAAAGGGAGGGTGGGGTAACTCAGTGGTTGGGTGTTGGGCTATCAATCTGAAGGTTGTGGGTTCAAATCCCAGGTCCACTGAAGTTACCAGTGTGGGTCCTTGAGCAAGACCCTTAACCCTCATTGCTCCAGAGATGTTGTGATGAACCCTGTGCTCACCTTGTAAGTCAAATTTAATGTAAATGGTAAAGAGTTCCAAAGTTGGCGAGCAGAGCGGCTGAAACCCCAACATGACCCTGACTTTCACCAACATGGCTCATAAAGAAACCTCACACGTGGTCCGTCATTCAGACTCTCACCTCCAGGCGGCCGATGGTGGTGCGGATCTCCTCGATGTCGCCCACTGTGACGATGCTGGATTTCAGCATCTGCTGGATGAGCTGCAGCCACTTGGCCAGCTCTGTGGCTCGATCGCTCACGGTCAGCGAGCTCAGGGGAGGCTCGCCCAGCAACGTCGCCCTCTCAGTTTCCACCCCCGCTGACAAACAAGACGAAAAACAATCTGTGACCTTCAAACAGGCTCGCCAGAAATACGATTACATCAGACCCCCCCCCTCACATTCACTACAATTGAAAGTGCTTAAGATATATATATTCATTATCTTCCGCTTTATCCTCTATTAGGGCCGCGTGGGGGTTCCCCATGCCCATCCAGGGGAGAACGTTTCGGGCGCTGGGCAGATAGACCCAGGACAGGATGCCAATCTATCACTGGGCACACACTCACTCACACAGACACACTCTATATGGGGCAATTTAGAGAACTCAATTGACTTGATCCATGTTTTTGGACTGTGGGAGGAAACCGGAGAACCCAGAGGAAACCCACGCAGACATGGGGAGAACATGGAAAATCCACCCAGACACTGCTAGGATAGGAATAATGCACCCACCCAATAACCCCTGCTCTGCTCTATTGGGGTTCTGACCATTAGAACAGAGTAAAGGGGACGTACACAGTATGTACTGTAGAAGACTAACAAATGGACTACAGGCTGGAATTGTAGAACTACAAAGTCCATCTGAGAACATGGACAGTAAGTGGAACCAAAAGGAGGCGTGTCAGCTTGTTTGTTGAACCCCCATCTTCAACCAAAATGTCTTATAAGTGTCTCGTTCTTGATGGATGTAGAGTTCAGGGTCAGCATGATACCACACCCCTGATGTAGTGAGGGTGTAAGGGTCACTCCAGACTAACAGCCCAACACCCCCCAACCCATCGGCTCCGTCCCTGGTGCTTGGACACCCTGTGGTTTTTCCGAACTCACAGCAGTCACCCAAACCAATATCCCAACATCCCAAAACCGACAAAGTCTTCCTTAATTTGAAATTCTTTACCCGTTGAGACGATCTGCTGGTGAGGCCGCGGTGTCAGCTCTTTTAATCTAACCTCCAGAGCGTTCCAATCTGCTGCCAGCTGCTCAGTTTTCCCCTTTAAATATAGAAGAACACAACATGTTCAATATTAAAGAACATCTGTATCAACAGCTATTACTGTAATGCGGGGCTGAAGGAACGATGAAGGGTTTTAAGATGAGGAAGATGGTGGGAAACCGATGATCACTCAACGACTGACCTGCTCCTTAGGTCTCTTCAGAAGGGTCTCGAGGTCCCGCTGCTGTTCCCTCATAGATGATTCCAACACCTATAGCAAGCAACAAAGTTATAACCCAATACCAGCACTGAGAACATCAAGCTCCATCACTCCCACTCAACCAGCTGAGATCTTTCCATTATACATACATACAGGGGCAACTTTATTAGAGACATGTTAAACATCCATCCACTATCTTCTGCTTTATCCTATATTAGGGTCGCGGGGGGGTTCCGCATGCCCATCCAGGGGAGAACGTCTCGGGTGCTGGGCAGATACACCCAGGACAACACGCCAATCTGTCGCTGGGTACACACTCACTCACACAGACACACTCTATATGGGGCAATTTGGAGAATTAAATTTACCTTGATCCATGTTTTTGGACTGTGGGAGGAAACCGGAGAACCCGGAGGAAACCCACGTGGACATGGGGAGAACATGGAAACTCCACCCAGATTGGGATTTGAATCAGGATTCCTTAGCGCTGAGAGGAGAACATGCCAATCACTAAACCACTAAACAAACTAATGAGGGAATGGTGACAGAGTGGTTAGCATGTTCTCCTCTCAGCACTGGGGATCTGGGTTCGAATCCCAATCTGGGTGGAGTTTCCATGTTTTCCCCATGTCCACATGGGTTTCCTCCAGGTTCTCCGGTTTCCTCCCACAGTCCAAAAACATGGATTTAAGGTATATTGGCTGCTCTAAATTGCCCCTAAATACTATGTGTGTGTTTGTGAGTGTGTGTCTGGCGCCCATGACACTCTTCCCGGATGGGAATGGGCAACCCCCCACATCCCGAGTATAACCATTACAACTCGCATTCGTGTTAACAGACTCACCTGAGCCTCTGCGGGTGAGAGCGTCGAGCGACCACCTAAAGACTGATGGGTCTGATGAACCCAGTCGCTCAGACGCCTTATCCGGTCCTGATGCTGACTCTCAGCTTGCAGCTTCCCCTCGGCCTCTCTCACCTTATCCAATAACTCCCGAGTCACCTGCACAGAACACATCGGCAGAACACAAAAGGTTCTGAATAAATACAGAAATAAAACCTTAAATAAAAAAAAAATCGATAAAATACAATTATGGATGAATCCAAATGTGTGTTTGCTGTTAAATGGTCAGTAAGTGGTACGTTGGCTTAGTGGTTAGCATGTTGGGTGGAGTTTCCATGTTCTCCCCATGTCTGCGTGGGTTTCCTCCGGGTTCTCCGGTTTCCTCCCACAGTCCAAAAACATGGATTAAGTCAATTGAGTTCTCCAAATTGCCCCATATAGAGTGTGTATGTCTGTGTGAGTGAGTGTGTGCCTAGAGATAGATTGGTGCCCTGTCCTGGGTGTATCTGCCAAGCGCCTGAGACGTTCTCCCCTGGATGGGCATGGGGAACCCCCCCGTGACCCTAATAGAGGATAAAGCGGAAGATAATGAATGAATGGCCAGTAAGTGTATATAATTAATGCCAATAGCTAATTAGTGAATAACATGGTAACAACTTTATTCATTGAAGCAAATTGACCTGCTGGTTGCATTAAATAAAGTTGTTTAGTCGACACTTTTGTCCAAAGTGTGTTAGAATTATCCAAACTGGGTCAGAACACGGGGTCAGTCATGATACAGCCCCCCGGAGCACTGAGGTTGCAGGGTGGAGCACATGGACTGACATTGGTCACTTCAGCAGAGCGGGGATTTGAACCCACATCCTTCAGATTGAAAGCCCCACACATTAAGGTGGGAGGTAGAATGTGAGGTAGCTGAGTGGTTAATGTGTCGCATCATGGCTGTGCATCCAGGTTCTCCGGTTTTCTCCCATGGATCAAGGTCAAATGAATTCTCCAAATTGCCCCATATAGAGTGTGTGTGTTTGTGTGAGTAAGTGTGTGCCCAGCGATAGATTGGCGCCCTGTCCTGGATGTATCTGCCCAGCGCCCGAAATGTTCTCCCCTGGATGGGCATGGGGAACCCCCCCACGACCCTAATAGAGGATAAAGCTGAACATAATGGATGGATGGACAATATAAGGATTATAACAGTAATTAAGATTAAAGTAAATGTCAGCGTCGGTTACTTTGCTCCACTTGATGTTGATCTGCCGCAGTTTGGATGTTTGTACGTCTCTGTCTTCAGGGTTCAGAACGGACTTGTTGAGAACGGCCGTGCCGTTGCGGTTGAGCCACGACAAACTGTCATTCTGCAAATTCATCTCCTCGGCCAGAAGCTGAGAGGAAGAGAAAGAAAGGTTTTATTTTTATTTTATTTTTTATTAGCTTTTATTGCTGATACCATGAGTTTTTGATGGTGTTGACCAATAGAGAACAGAGAACCAACAGGGGACCAACAGACAGAGAACCAACAGGGGACCAACAGACAAAAAACGCAATGGACTACAGTCTGTAACTGTAGAACTACAAAGTCCATCTACAGAGGAGGAAATAAGTATTTGATCCCCCCCACTGACTTTAAAAGTTTCAATACAAAAAAAGAAATTAAACGTCTCATAATTTCATGCTGGCGGCACGGTGGCTTAGTGGTTAGCATGTTCTCCTCTCAGCACTAGGGATTCCCGGTTCGAATCCCCATCTGGGTGGAGTTTCCATGTTCTCCCCGTGTCTGCGTGGGTTTCCTCCGGGTTCTCCGGTTTCCTCTCACAGTCCAAAAACATGGATCAAGTCAATTGAATTCTCCAAATTGCCCCATATAGAGTGTGTCTGTGTGAGTGAGTGTGTGCCCAGTGATAGATTGGCACCCTGTCCTGGGTGTATCTGCCCAGTGCCCAAAACGGTCTCCCCTGGATGGGCATTGGGAATAATTTGCATTTCATTGAGGGAAATAAGTATTTGATCCCCTAGTAAAACCATGAGTAATGTTGGCTCCCACAGACCACTGACACACCCTAATCACAATGAAGTTGTTACCTGGATGAGAGACACCTGTCCCAAATTGTCACCTGTATAAAAGGCCACCTGCCAACAGTCTCAGTGACACTCCCAACATCTCCACCATGGGCAAGACTAAAGACCTGTCCAAAGATGTCAGGGACAAAACTGTTGACCTACACAAGGCTGGAATGGGCTACAAAGCCATAAGTAAGAAGCTGGTAAGTGGAGGACAATGGATCATGAAGGGGGCGTGTCCAAACATCTGAGCGGTACTCCACCATGTGCTAACAGTGAGCACAACCATAACACCTCTTTTCTGGTGTGACATTCAGTTCCATCCAATGGCAGCAGGATGGAGGGACAACACCCCAAAAAACTTTAATTGCGGAGTTAAGTTTTAGCCAAGCCACTCACCTTCAGTTCACACAAGTTCTGCTCGGTGGCGCTCACGGGCAGGGATGAGACCGCGGCCTCCGTCTGTTCTAACCACTGAGCCAGATCAGAGCTGCGCTGCATCACCTCCAACACGGCAGGATCTCCTGCCATTAACCTGCAACACACAAGACAGACGTCTCACACACCACACTGTTACTGTATGTATGTGTGTGTGTGTGTGTGTGTGTGTGTGTGTGTGTGGTGGGTGGGTGAAGTCTGGAGTGAATCAGATGGAGCACCGACACCACATATTACAATGACATTGGCGTTACGAACAGTTCGGTCCATGTAGCAGACGTTACCTGCGGCGGCGCTCAGCCAGTCGTGTGTGGATGATGGAGCAGCGCTGGGATAGGCTGTTCAGCTTGTCCTGGAGTAGAGGTCCATCAGGGGAAGACAGCTGTCCAATGATGTGTTGCCCCGATCGGAGGAGTTCAGACAGGACCGTGTGGTGACCCTCCAGACCTTCCTCCAGCTCCTGAGAATAACACAGCCCATGGTTTTAAACTTCCATCCATCCATTATCTCCCGCTTTATCCTCTATTAGGGTCACGGTGGGGTTCCCCATGTCCATCCAGGGGAAAACGTTTCGGGCACTGGGCAGATACACCCAGGACAGGGCGCCAATCTATCGCTGGGCACACACTCACTCACACAGACACACTCTATATGGGGTAATTTGGAGAACTCAATTGACTTGATACATGTTTTTGGACTGTGGGAGGAAACCGGAGAACCCGGAGGAAACCCACGTGGACACGGGGAGAACATGGAAACTCCACCCAGATTGGGATTCGAACCGGGAATCCTTAGTGCAGAGAGGCGAACATGCCAACCACTAAGCCGCCGTTTTAAACTTTTTTAAATGAAATTAAACCAATTGTGTTTGTGGTATAATATACATCCAAGTTTATTATTATGCCCAGCGATGGATTGGCGTCCTGTCCTGGGTCTTTCTGCCCAGCGCCCGAAACGTTCTCCCCCTGGGTGGGCATGGGGAACCCCCCCCCCCTGCGAATTTAATAGAGGATAAAGCGGAAGATAATGGAGTTCTCAACTGGTCTCAATAACCAAAAAATCCCATTTCAAATCCTTATTTGTTGTTTAAATTTGCGTTTCGCCAACATCTTGCCTCCGAACATCACCACAAATTTAAAGAGAAGGGTGACCAGCAAACGAATGATGGTTACCATGGCAAATGGCTGCTCTAAATTGCCCCTATGCAGTGTGTCTCTGTATGAGTGAGTGAGTGAGTGAATGCCCAGCGATGGACCAAAGACCACACAAACCATTCATGTCCTCGATTTCAAGTTAAGTATAAACTGAAAATTTGCCGTGATGTGGGAATGAAACCTGCGGCCGGCAGGACGAGGCTGTTAACGTGAAGCTGAGCCTCACACTCTGCTGAACATCAAACAGAGCTCAGTGTTCGTTAACAGAAGAAAGTCATCATCACGCTCAAACAAAGCAACAGAACGGAGCAGAACCCGTCTCACAAACATGTTTGTTCAACTCGTCTCGTTCGGTTCCGCTCAGATCTGTCGTGTGAACATCCTCGGCGTGTTCTCTCAGCTAATTAACAAACAGATTTCATGTTTACACGAAGAAAAAAAAAACGGTGGCCTGTGGATTTGGGTGCATTAGTAGTTCCGGTCTTTAAATCTGATTGGCTGAGCTGTTTGCATAGCTGTGACATTATTGACAATAACACACACCTCTGAGCGCTTCGCATTCGCATCAATGCGTGATATACAACATATAATTTAACAATGTTTTTTAAAAAGGGAATTCTGTGATTTGGCCACTAGATGGCAATTTTTAATTGTTAGAGAAACCGGTATCCTGTTACTCAGCAATCGACATTCACGTTAAGAGATTACGTTGTGGAGACCAGTTTATGATCGTGTTTTCAATAAACACAATTATAAATCAAAACTTATTTTTTATTATATTTTTATATAATATTATATATTATTATTATTATTATTATTACTTTATTATTGTGAATTAATTATGGCAAATGGTATTTGCACTCTGCTACATATTGTGCCTAACGACACCTCTTTATATGTTACGGCTGGACTAACGGCTCAGCCAATCAGATTTAAGAACCGAACTGCCCGTTTAATTCTAATAATTAATAAAGGTTATTCTTTTCAATAGCAGCTCCAATATTGTTTAGTTAGTTCCTCTTTGATTGTAATTGGCAGTGATACCTGTAGCTGCGCTTGAGCATCTTCATGGTCCAGTCCTCCGTCAGTCTCTGATTGGTTGGTCAGCGTCTGCTCGGTCTCAGTGAGCCACTGTGACAGGTCGTTCATGTCGCAGTGAAACTGCCTCCACTCCTCAACGGCCCGATCGTAAGACCTGCACACAAACACCACGGGGTGCAATTATGTCCCTGCAAACCAGATCACAGCAAAGAATTTACAAAAGAAATATAATAATAATAATAAAAACAACTGGCTTAGTGGTTAGCACATACTCCTCTCAGCGCTAGGGATTCCCGGTTCAAATTGCCCTATATAGAGTGTGTGTGTGTGTGTGTGTGTGTGAGTGTGTGCCCAGCGATAGAGTGGCACCCTGTTCTGGGTCTATCTGCCCAGCGCCCGAAACTTTCTTCCCTGAATGGGCATGTGCATGGGGAACTATATCTATCTATATATATCTATATATATCTATATATATATATATATATATATATATGGCGGCACGGTGGCTTAGTGGTTAGCATGTTCTCCTCTCAACACTAGGGATTCCCGGTTCGAATCCCCATCTGGGTGGAGTTTCCATGTTCTCCCCATGTCTGTGTGGGTTTCCTCCGGGTTCTCCGGTTTCCTCCCACAGTCCAAAAACATGGATCAAGTCAATTGAGTTCTCCAAATTGCCCCATATAGAGTGTGTCTGTGTGAGTGAGTGTGTGCCCAGCGATGGATTGGCGTCCTGTCCTGGGTCTATCTGCCCAGCGCCCGAGACATTCTCCCCTGGATGGGCATGAGGAACCCCACCCCCCTCCAATAGACTGTAATAGAGGATAAAGCGGAAGATAATGGGTGGATGGAATAATAATAATAATAATAATTCATTATTCATTATCTTCCGCTTTATCCTCTATTAGGGTCGCGGGGGGGTTCCCCATGCCCATCCAGGGGAGAATGTCTCGGGCGCTGGGCAGATACACCCAGGACAGGACGCCAATCCATCGCTGGGCACACACTCACTCACACGGACACACTCTATATGGGGCAATTTGGAGAACTTCAATTGACTTGATCCATGTTTTTGGACTGTGGGAGGAAACCGGAGAACCCGGAGGAAACCCACACAGTCACGGGGAGAACATGGAAACTCCACCCAGATGGGGATTCGAACCGGGAATCCCTAGTGCTGAGAGGAGAACGTGCTAACCAATAAGCCACCGTGCCGCACGATAATAATAATAATAATAATAATAATTATAATAATAATGATAATGATAATAATAAGTCTCAGATCCCAGAATGGAACTACTGTAAATCGAATGGCTTGGCCACTGGTTCTGATAATCACGTCAGTGTGTGTGTGTGTGTGTGTGTGTGAGTGTGTGTGTGTGTGTGTGTGTGTGTGTGTCTTCATTTGAAGCTTTAACTACACTGCGCTGCGCCGCCGCATGATGAAGTAAAGAAACAAAAGCAGTGAAGTTTATTACCGCTAATGCTTCTAATCTTGGTTTTAGTTGATGGCACGGCGCCAGAGTTTTATAGACTCAGAAAACCACGGCACCATTAAGCTCATTTGAATTCCATTATCTGTGAAACAACCCCCCCCCACCCCCCACGCCCCCCCACCCCCCACCGCTTCAGATCACGGCTTAGTCATTTAAAGATCTGTGATGCATCAGGGGAAGGAAGCGGCTGAAGCGGCAGTTAAGTGGATCTTCAGCTTTTTGTAGACACTGGAGGGCAACAGGGGCAGCAACACTGTTTAGTCTAATGATTTGTTCCCTCGTTGCAATCAGTCTGTTCACGCGGCGCGGCGTCGGGTCGCGAGTTACGATGTCATTCCGTCTGATTCGCTGATACTTAAAATCCACAACGGGTTTAGTTCAAAAGGACAATGTGACTTTGTTCCTAGAACCCATTTAAAAGTCTGGTGTTTACAACATTCATTTATTTATTTATCCATCCATTATCTCCCACTTTATCCTCTATTAGGGTCGCGGTGGGGTTCCCCATGTCCATCCAGGGGAGAACGTTTCGGGCTCTGGGCAGATACACCCAGGACAGGGCACCAATCCATCACTGACACACACTCACTCAAACAGACACACTCTATATGGGGCAATTTGGAGAACTCAATTGACTTGATCCATGTTTTTGGACTGTGGGAGGAAACCGGAGAACCCGGAGGAAACCCACACAGACACGGGGAGAACATGGAAACTCCACCCAGATGGGGATTCTAACCGGGAACCCCTTGCGCTGAGAGGAGAACATGCTAAACCACTAAGCCACCGTGCCGCGTTTACAACGTTATTTAAGAAAGTCAGTCGGCACGGTGGCTTAGTGGTTAGCATGTTCTCCTCTCAGCACTAGGGATTCCTGGTTTGAATCCCAATCTGGGTGGAGTTTCCATGTTCTCCCTGTGTCTGCGAGGGTTTCCTCCGGGTTCTCCGGTTTCCTCCCACAGTCCAAAAACATGGATCAAGTTAATTGAGTTCTCCAAATTGCCCCATATAGAGTGTGTCTGTTTGAGTGAGTGTGTGTCAGTGATGGATTGGTGCCCTGTCCTGGGTGTATCTGCCCAGCGCCCGAAACGTTCTCCCCTGGATGGACATGGGGAACCCCACCGCGACCCTAATAGAGGCTGAAGCGGGAGATAATGAATGGATTTAAGTCAAAATACAAACTCTGAAGTTTAAATGTCTTCATTTGAATAGACAGCCAAATACAGAGCCTTCAAAAGACGTTCCCTCCCACCTGCGTCTCCCGGGAAACCACATACTCTCGGACCCATGTCCACTTTTGGACGCATGTCTCAGGGTCTTCCGCTTAAAAGCGACCCCGCGTCCACAGGATGTCGCATGCTTTAGAATCCATGTCTCTGGGACACATTCATCCTCTCGGACCTGTATCCCCAGGGCGTACGGATCCTTTCAAATCTGTGACGCCGGGATGTCCACATCCTCTTGGACTCGTCTCCCAAGGACGTATTCATCCTCTTGGACCCCTGTCCTCAGGAAGTACCCATCCGTTCTGAATCCCAGTCCCCAGGATGTCCACATCCTCTTGGACCCCTGTCCCCAGGACGTACTCATCCTCTCGGACCCCTGTCCCCAGGATTTCCACATTCTCTCGGACCCCTGTCCCCAGGACATACTCATCCTCTCGGACCCCTGTCCCCAGGACGTACTCATCCTCTCGGACCCCTGTCCCCAGGACGTACTCATCCTCTCGGACCCCTGTCCCCAGGATTTCCACATTCTCTCGGACCCTTGTCCCCAGGACGTACTCATCCTCTCGGACCCCTGTCCTCAGGACGTACTCATCCTCTTGAACCCCTGTCCCCAGGACCTACTCATCCTCTCGGACCCCTGTCCTCAGGACGTACTCATCCTCTCGAACCCCTGTCCCCAGGACCTACTCATCCTCTCGGACCCCTGTCCCTTAGGACGTACTCATCCTCTCGAACCCCTGTCCCCAGGACGTACTCATCCTCTCGGACCCCTGTCCCTTAGGACGTACTCATCCTCTCGAACCCCTGTCCCCAGGACGTACTCATCCTCTCGGACCCCTGTCCCTTAGGACGTACTCATCCTCTCGAACCCCTGTCCCCAGGACGTACTCATCCTCTCGGACCCCTGTCCCCAGGATTTCCACATCCTCTCGAACCCCTGTCCCCAGGACGTACTCATCCTCTCGGACCCCTGTCCTCAGGACGTACTCATCCTCTCGAACCCCTGTCCCCAGGACCTACTCATCCTCTCGGACCCCTGTCCCTTAGGACGTACTCATCCTCTCGAACCCCTGTCCCCAGGACGTACTCATCCTCTCGGACCCCTGTCCCTTAGGACGTACTCATCCTCTCGGACCCCTGTCCCCAGGACGTACTCATCCTCTCGGACCCCTGTCCCCAGGATTTCCACATCCTCTCGAACCCCTGTCCCCAGGACGTACTCATCCTCTCGGACCCCTGTCCTCAGGACGTACTCATCCTCTCGAACCCCTGTCCCCAGGACGTACTCATCCTCTCGGACCCCTGTCCCTTAGGACGTACTCATCCTCTCGGACCCCTGTCCCCAGGACCTACTCATCCTCTCGGACCCCTGTCCCTTAGGACGTACTCATCCTCTCGAACCCCTGTCCCCAGGACGTACTCATCCTCTCGGACCCCTGTCCTAAAGACGTACACATCCCTTTAAAACCCTGTCCACAGGACGTACTCAACTTCTCGGTCCCCTGTCCCCAGAACATGGGCATGTCTCGGAGATGTATGCATCCTTTGAAATCCGTGGCCCCGGGAGGTTACGCATCCTCTTATAACGGTGTCCCCGGGCGTCCACAGACTCTCAGGTGAATTCCCTTGGAGACGTCCCTGTGAACCCACATACATTTGACCCAAAGAGATCTGTTTGGTGTATTTGGGGGTCTGGTGTCCAGCCTCTCATTGGTTCTACGGTTGGCAGTATCAGTCAGTATTAAATGTCTTACTCTTTGCGTTGACAGAACATGCGGTTCACTCGGTCCCATTCTGCATTGAGCTGAGACAGCGAGTCCCCCATCTGCTCCACCTCCGGCCGCGACGCCCGCGCCACCACGTCAGGATGGCACTCGTTCAGCACGGTCACCCGCTCGCCCAGCCGCTCCAAACTGTCCTTAATACTCTAAAAAAACAAAATTAATTAATTAATTACATTAATTACATTAAATTAGGGCAGCATGGTGGCTTAGTGGTTTAGCACGTTCTCCTCTCAGCGCTAGGGGTTCCCGGTTCGAATTCCCATTTGGGTGGAGTTTCCATGTTCTCCCCGTGTCCTCGTGGGTTTCCTCCCACAGTCCAAAAACATGGATCAAGTCAATTGAGTTCTCCAAATTGCCCCATAAAGAGTGTGTGTGTGAGAGTGAGTGTGTGCCCAGTGATAGATTGGTGCCCTGTCCTGGGTGTATTTGCCCCACGCCCGAAACGTTCTCCCCTGGATGGGCATGGGGAACCCCACCGCGACCCTAATAGAGGATAAAGCGGAAGATAATGAATGAATGAATAAAATTAAATTAGGGTAGCACGGTGGCTTAGTGGTTTAGCATGTTCTCCTCTCAGCGCTAGGGATTCCCGGTTCGGATTTTCCATGTTCTCCCCGTGTCCACGTGGGTTTCCTCCGGGTTCTCCGGTTTCCTCCCACAGTCCAAAAACATGGATCAAGTCAATTGAGTTCTCTAAATTGCCCCATTTAGAGTGTGTCTGTGTGAGTGAGTGTGTGCCCAGCGATGGATTGGCGCCCTGTCCTGGGTCTATCTGCCCAGCGCCCGAAACGTTCTCCCCTGGATGGGCATGGGGAACCCCACCGCGACCCTAATATTGGATAAAGTGGAAAATAATGAATGAATGAATGAAATTAAATTAGGGCAGCACGGTGGCTTAGTGGTTTAGCATGTTCTCCTCTCAGCGCTAGGGATTCCCGGTTCGGATCCCCATCTGGGTGGAGTTTCCATGTTCTCCCCGTGTCCGCGTGGGTTTCCTCCGGGTTCCCCGGTTTCCTCCCACAGTCCAAAAACATGGATCAAGTCAATCGAGTTCTCCTAATTGCCCCATATAGAGTGTGTCTGTGTGAGTGAGTGTGTGCCCAGTGATAGATTGGCGCCCTGTCCTGGGTGTATTTGCCCCACGCCCGAAACGTTCTTCCCTGGATGGGCATGGGGAACCCCACCGCGACCCTAATAGAGGATAAAGCGGGAGATAATGAATGAATGAATGAATTATAAAAAAGAGAAGAGCGCTCGTCTCTCAGCTGGTCTTTAATCTGGAGATTTTCCGTCCCTCTTTCTAAACCAGGCTTTTAATTCATTAGTTTGATTGATGATACGTTTTAAAAGGGAACCCCATGATGACCCCGCTGCCTCCTGGTATTGACGGGTGTCTTGCGGAATCACGGCAGTCGCGGGTACGAGTGGAAACAGGGTCGTGTGCGTCAGAGACGATCTGCGGTGCAATCATTCAAACTCATGTGAAACCTCCGTTAAACGTCCAGATAACTACGACCGCAGAGCGTCTACAGCATCAACTGATAGACTTCTGACTCTAAAGCACAGCAGTGGAGTGGTTTAACATGTTCTCCTCTCAGCACTAGGGATTCCCGGTTCGAATCCCCATCTGGGTGGAGTTTCCATGTTCTCCCCGTGTCTGCGTGGGTTTCCTCCGGGTTCTCCGCTTTCCTCCCACAGTCCAAAAACATGGATCAAGTCAATTGAGTTCTCCAAATTGCCCCATATAGAGTGTGTGTGTGTGTGTGAGTGAGTGAGTGTGTGCCCAGCGTATGTGGGTGTATCTGCCCAGCGCCCGAAAAGTTCTCCCCCTGGATGGGCATGGGGAACCCCCCCCCCACGACCCTAATATAGGACAAAGCAGAAGATAATGAATGAATGAATGAATATTAATAATAAGGTTGTTAGTTAGAAATCATAGAACCTTCAGCATGTCCTCCTGGCTGGAGAAGTCCTCAAAGAGACCTCCGTTAAGCTCCGAGGAGTTCAGGAGGAGCTCGTTGTCAGCCATTGCGAGCAGAACCTTGTTCACATCCAGCAGGAAGGTGGACGGGGTGAGAGCGGGCCGCCGATCTCCCTGAAGGACGGCGTCTCTGTCTCGGGCGTCCACCGTGACTCGCCGCGTCCTGATGACGTGCAGCTCCTAACGAGCATGTCAATCATTAACACATTAATATGAACCAATCATCAGGATCAAACACAGACACTGATTAGACCGTCTTCTGTGGTAGCCCATCCACCTCAAGGAAATGCAAATGGTGATGAAGTTACTGCAGCGTTTGTTTAATCTCGGCTAATCTTTAGAACTCTTTAGACATTAGAACCCACACACACGATGGACGGTGGTCCTCGGACCAGTCTGGAGTTTGCTGATTGGACACCTGCATGAATCTATAAGTTTGTAGACGTCCCGTATATAAGAGAACACAGAGGGGACATTACCCTGTAGGTCGTCTGTAACAGCTGAAGTCTGAGACGTAGCTCCTCTTTGTTCTCATCAGGAGCCGACAGGAGGAGCTCCTCCCCTCGCCGTAACACCTCCTCAACACGAGCTTTCTCCTCATCCAGCTGAAACGCAGAACAGAATTAATGTTAGCATGTTCTCCTCTCAGCGCTAGGGATTCCCGGTTTGAATCCCAATCCGGGTGGAGTTTCCATGTTCTCCCCGTGTCCACGTGAGTTTCCTCCAGGTTCTCCGGTTTCCTCCCACAGTCCAAAAACATGAATCAAGGTCAAATGAGTTCTCCAAATTGCCCCATATAGAGTGTGTGTGTGTGTGTGTGTGTGTGTGTGAGTGAGTGTGTGCCCAGTGATGGATTGGCGCACTGTCCTGGGTGTATCTGCCCAGCGCCCGAAATGTTCTCCCCTGGATGGGCATGGGGAACCCCCCCCCCGCGAGCCTAATAGAGGATAAAGCGGGAGATAATGAATGAATGAATGAATGAATGTTCTCCTCTCAGCACTAGGGATTCCCGGTTCGTATCCCAATCTGGGTGGAGTTTCCATGTTCTCCCCGTGTCTGCGTAGGTTTCCTCCGGGTTCTCCGGTTTCCTCCCACAGTCCAAAAACATGGATCAAGGTCAACTGAGTTTTCCAAATTGCCCCATATAGAGTGTGTCTGTGTGAGTGAGTGTACGCCAGTGATAGATTGGCGTCCTGTCCTGGGTGTATCTGCCCAGCGCCCGAAACGTTCTCCCCTGGATGGGCATGGGGAACTCCATACTACTACCAACTGAGGTCCCTAAAAGTGCTATATAAATACATGTATTATTATTATTATTATTAACAGGGCTTATCCTGACATTACAGTTGAAGTTATTTACATAACTTTATAACGTAAATATTCATTTGCACATCGTAGCTTTTACTTGTACAATTATTAAACAGTTTCTCGTCCGTGTACCTGGTCATCATCGGGTGTGAGTGCTGGATCCTGCTGCTCGAGAGCCGCGATGGCAGCCTGCAATTCCTCCTCAAACGGCTGCAGCACGGAAGAAGTGGGCGGAGCCATGTTCCCAGTTCGCAGAACCTGCTGCGGTCGCACCTCTCCGTCGACTGTCTCTATTCCCACAGCATGCTGAGCGCGAGAAGACAATACAGCAGCAGAGGGAACATCAAGACATGGAACATCTGCATCAGCATCAGCATCTCAATCTGTTCCTGGATCTCCAGACAGGTTCCGTGTCTGTCATGCTGGATTTAAGCAGCATCAGCTTTACAAACTCCAGGGGGGGGGTATGTCATTCTGTATTTAATCCTACAGGTGGCGCTTCACAAACCAATTACAACTGACAGACTGACGGCTATTAGAACGAGGTTCCGTCCTCGGTACCTGAGCTGCTGCAACGTGCTGCGCCACTTTTTGGAAGTTGCGATTGAGGTCGGCAAGTTTGGGTTCCACCACGTCCCTAACCGCGGGCCCTTTGCTGGTCATCAGAACCACGGCCTGATCGCGGGCTCCGTCCACTCTGCCGCTCATGGCCTCCAGTTCACTCGAAACAGCCTGCGGGAGAAGAACCCATCCAGAGTCTTAAAGAAAGTCCTAACGACATGTTCTAAACTGTCTTAGGAGATGCAGGGGGGGGGGGGGGCACGTACCATCACCATGTTCCGTCTCTCGCTGGCGGGCAGTCGCTCGGTCTCATCCAGACGGATCTCGGTCTGATAAAGCCATGTGCTGATGTGCGCCAGATTCTCATCAAACATCTCCATATCCCGCTGATGACTCTGTAACACAGGCGTGTCCGGTCTGATGTCACAGCGTTATGCAAATTAGCAGCTGTGCTGTTGTGTAGCATTAAGTCCCATCCCAAAGAACTGCCCTGTGCTCTGGACTGTGCAATTAAGCAACTTTCCGATATTTATGCAAATTAAAAGCTGTTCTGTAGCATTACGTAACTGCCCTGTGTCACCAAATAACAGCCCTGTGCTCTGGACTGTGCAACTACGCAACTGTCCGGTCTGATGTCACAGCGTTATGCAAATTAGCAGCTGTTCGGTAGCATTAAGTAACTGCCCTGTGTCACCAAAGAACTGCCCTGTGCTCTGGACTGTGCAACTAAGCAACTTTCCAGTCTGATGTCATAGCGTTATGCAAATTAGCAGCTGTGCTGTTGTGTAGCATTAAGTCCCATCCCAAAGAACTGCCCTGTGCTCCGGACTGTGCAATTAAGCAACTTACTGGTCTGATGTCACAGCTTTATGCAAATTAGCAGCTGTGCTGTTCTGTAGCATTAAATCCCATTCCAAAGAACTGCCCTGTGTCACCAAAGAACAGCCCTGTGCTCTGGACTGTGCAGTTAAGCAACTGCACAGTCTGATGACACAGCTTTATGCAAATTAGCAGCTGTGCTGTTCTGTGGCATTAAATCCCATCACAAAGAACAGCCCTGTGCTCTGGACTGTGCAACTACGCAACTGTCCGGTCTGATGTCACAGCTTAATGCAAATTAGCAGCTGTTCGGTAGCATTAAGTAACTGCCCTGTGTCACCAAAGAGCAGCCCTGTGCTCTGGACTGTGCAACTAAGCAACTTTTTAGTCTGATGTCACAGCTTTATGCAAATTAGCAGCTGTTCAGTATCACTAAATAACTGCCCTGTGTCACCAAAGAACTGCCCTGTGCTCTGGAACGTGCAACTAAGCAACTGTCCGGTCTGATGTCACAGCTTTATGCAAATTAGCAGCTGTTCTGTAGAATTAACTAACTGCCCTGTGCCACCAAAGAACTGCCCTGTGCTCTGGACTGTGCAACTACGCAACTGTCCAGTCTAATGTCACAGCTTTATGCAAATTAGCAACTGTGCTGTTCTGTAGGTTTAAATCCCTTCCCAAAGAACTGCCCTGTGCTCTGGACTGTGCAATCAGACTGTGCAGTTGCTTAGTTGCACAGTCCAGAGCACGGGCTGTTCTTTGGTGGCACAGGGCAGTTACTTAATGCTACGGAACAACTTACCGGTCTGATGTCACAGCTTTATGCAAATTAGCAGCTGTTCTGTAGTATTAAGTGACTGCCCTGTGACACCAAAGAACAGCCCTGTGCTCTGGACTGTGCAACTAACCAACTGCACAGTCTGATGTCACAGCTTTATGCAAATTAGCAGCTGTTCGGTAGTATTAAGTGACTGCCCTGTGTCACCAAAGAACTGCCCTGTGCTCTGCACAAGTCTAATTATTTCTCACTAATTGCTCTCGCCTCATTGTGCTGGGTGGAAGCTGTGCGGGTTCTAACTCACCAGCACAGCGCTGAGCCAGTCCTCGGTCAGCGTGCGCACCTGCTGCCAGCCCTCGTTCAGAACAAACAGCTGATCCTCCAGCTGAGGCTCACTGCCCTCCACCAGGGCCTGTAGAGCGGCGCTGTTCTCCGTCACCTTGTTCAGATCCGCCTTCTTACCCTCGCTCTCCTTCAGGACACCCTACAACAGGAACACACGGGTCAACACACACACACACACACACACACACACACACCAGCAGTTCCGTCGATACACACATTGGCCCACTTGATCTCGCCCTCGATGTCAGCAGGCATGTCGGCCGCGTTGACCTTCAGCTCCAGCTCCGCGTGCGTGCGGCTGATCCAGTCCTGCAGGGCGGCGCTGTCCTTGTGCAGCCTCTGAGACAAGGCCAGCGCCTTTTCCAGCTCCTGTTTGCCCTCAGTCACCTAACGCACAGAGATCGGACGCTGAATGAAGTATCTAGACGGCAACACGGCCACGTCCAGCGAGTCAGCGGCGCCGTGCGTCCAGCTACCTGCGCTCCGAGGTCGTTGTACAGCCGTTTGAGGCTGGTCAGCTGCTCGTCCATGCTTTTCGGGTTCTCGGTCTGCTGTTTCTGGACGATGTGTCGACCCGTCTTTATCACCGTCTCCACCTCGAGCTTGACTTCACTCAGCATCTTGTAGAGCTTCTGCAAATTTCAAACCAAAGTTCTTGGTTATGACATCATAATACTCATTTGAACCCGAATCAGCAGGGTTCATCAGTGTGGCAGTGGATTACTGTTTCGTTACGACATCAGTGGCATTAGCCTGCATGTCCAACTCTGTGTATTATGACATCATAATTCCAAAAATGGTCATCAAAACACAATTCTGGACATAATGCAGTGCCATTACACAGGACTAGGGCTGTATTCAACTACAGATTTTCGTAGTCGAATCTGATTCGTCAGATTTTCCCTATAGTCGACTGATAGTCGAATCAGTTAAAATTTCACCACAAGATGGCGCTATAAGCATAGTTTTTAAAAAAGATTTTTTTTTATATTTTACTTTTTTTTTTATAACCTTTTTATAACCTTTTTTTGTTTTTCTTTTTTCTTTTTTTTTCTAGAAATTAGGATGATTTTATTTGTCAAAAGGCTATATATATATATATAATGAAAACAAAGACATTTCATGTAAAAACTAATGCTTAGCAGCAGCCATGGGCACCCCCATGTGATCAAAATGGTACATTCGACTATGAGGTTCATAGTCGACTACGGTTCTCCGAATCGAATCGTCGAATCAGCGAATATTGCAGCTCACCCCTACACAGGACAGTTACTTAGTAACACAGACATCCATCCATTATCTTCCGCTTTATCCTATATTAGGGTCCAGGGGAGAACGTTTCGGGCGCTGGGCAGATACACCCAGGACAGGGCGCCAATCTGTCGCTGGGCACACACTCACTCACACAGACACACTCTATATGGGGCAATTTGGAGAACTCAATTGACTTGATCCATGTTTTTGGATTGTGGGAGGAAACCGGAGAACCCGGAGGAAACCCACGCAGACACGGGGAGAACATGGAAACTCCACCCAGATTGGGATTCGAACCGGGAATCCCTAGTGCTGAGAGGAGAACATGTTAATCACGAAGACACCGTGCCGCGGTTTTAAACTTTTTTTAATTAAAAATTTTTAATTCATCACTTTATGAAATTGAACCAATTATGTTTGTGTTATAATATACATCCAAGTTTATTATTATGCCCAGCGATGGATTGGCACCCTGTCCTGGGTCTATCTGTCCAGCGCCCGAAACGTTCTCCCCTGGGTGGGCATGGAGAACCCCCCCCCCCAAACGAACCTAGTAGAGGATAAAGCAGAAGATAATGGATGGATGTCTGTGTTACTAAGTAACTGTCCTGTGAGATTTTATATGGGGCAATTTGGAGAATTCAATTGACTTGATCCATGTTTTTAGACTGTGGGAGGAAACCGGAAAACCCAGAGGAAACCCACGTGGACACGGGGAGAACATGCAAACTCCACCCAGATTGGGGACCACTAAACCACCATGCTGCCCGTAACACTGACAGATACAGATAAAATATATCAGGGTATTTGTTGAGGGCAGAACATGATGGTGAATCTTTATTTTTGAAAAATGGCGCACAGCTCACCATGCATCCTCCGAGGTGGGTTTGAATCTGCTCTGGTTGGGTGTCTGTGAGCTCCAGGACGTGCAGCTCCGCCCGGGCGTTCTCCAGCACTCTGGTACAGTCCAGCATGCGCTGCTCAAAGTTCGCCGGCTTCTGGAACAGCTGAAACTTGGTGTTGATCTCCCGTAGCTTCCGCTGGACCAACAGAGGGGACGCAGCCAACGTTAGAACTTGATTAAAAACTAAGACGTGTAAATATTCCACAAAAAATATATGTTTTCAATATGAAGTGTAGTACCACAGTCAATCTGAAAGAAAATCTACCAGTCAAACGTTTGGACACGCCCACTTTTGGTTCCACTTATTGTCCATGTCCTCAGTTCCACTTCATGTAAAGATGGACTTTGTAGTTCTACAATTCCAGACTGTGGTCCATCTGTGTGTGTCCTACAGTACATACTGTGTACGTCCCCTTTACTCTGTTCTAATGGTCAGGACACCAATAGTAGCACCACAGAGCAGGGGTTATTTGGGTTGGTGCATTAGTCCTATCCCAGCAGTGTCACTGAGGTGGAGAAATGAAACTCCAGCAGCACTGCTGCACTAAAACCCCCTCACCACATCAGTGTCACTGCAGAACTGACAATAAACAATCCACCACCCAAATGATACCTGTTCTGTGATGCTCCTGACCAACAGAAAAAAGAGAACCAAAAGGGGACTAACAATAACAAAGAACACAGATGGACTACAGTCTGTAATTGTAAAACTACAAACTCCATCTATATGGTAAGTTGAGGTAATAACAATGGAGCAAAAAAGGGGGCGTGTCCAAACTTTTGAGCGTTTCTGTATATATGATGATGATGATGATGATAATGGGATCAGACATGAGTCAGACCCACAATGACCGTTAGCTTATTTATAGTCTGGAAATTGCGCTCCTCATTTGTCGTGGGGCAGATAAGCAGGTCTGAACAGGCTTCTTCAGTTAGCACTTTCACAGACTGCACCGGCGGTAAAAATAGAACCTCTATCTGGACCTGAGAGCTCGGCTTTACACACAGAGACACTTATCCGGGGCCCACGAGGGACCACACTGACACTCAGACAGATTGCACCGAGAGAAGTCCGTGCAGCGCTCCGTCTCAACTTCCAAATTACTCACTAAGTGGCAGGAGCCGTCTGAGGTCCCGCAGTCGGCCAAATTTACCCTGCGCCGGGTGAAAAAACCCCAAAACACACAGCTGACACTGCGGCTGCGGAAAACAAAGCTCTGCATCAGAGCTGAAGCTGAAGCTTTGATGAAAACGACAGTGCATCACCTTTAATTAGGGGTGTCTTCAACTAAGGATTTTCATAGTCGAATCTGATTCGTCAGATTTTCCCTATAGTCCCTATAGTTCCATATAGCGTGGCTTTTAAAAAAGATTTTTTTTAATATTTTACTTGTTTTTCTAACAAAAGAAAACCTTTTTTTTGTTGTTTTTCTCTTTTTTTTTTCTAGAAATTAGGATGATTTTATTTGACAAAAGGCTATATATATAACGAAAACAAAGACATTTCATGTAAAAACTAATGCTTAGCAGCAGCCATGGGCGCCCCCATGTGGTCAATGGTACATTCGACTATGAGGTTCATAGTCGACTACGGTTCTCCGAATCGAATCGTCGAATCAGCGAATATTGCAGCTCACCCCTACCTTTAATCACGGCTACTGAGGCGATTATGATGAACAGGGGCGTCGGGGCTTTCAGGGCTATAGCCCCGGATGTTTTGTCAGTAGCCCCGGATCAAATGAGGGCAGCTTTCTCTGCAGCCTCTCCTCCAGCAGCGGGACTGAACGATGGAGTCACCGTCAGCTGTTTGTGCTTCCGAGCTTCGAGTGTTTTTGAGGGAGACGGATTTTTTTCGCCAGTATCGGGAGTAAAGTTACCGTAATAACTGTATGTTGGCTGTAAAGAGCAGCTTCTCAGCTTTTAGAAACCGTCAGAATTTTTCTGATGGCGCAAACTGTCGCAAAAGTTACGGTATTTCAAACAAAACCTTAAAACTGTTTCATCTGCGACCGACTCGTAAAACAGACTCATGCCGAAGCTCAGGTTCCGTTATTCAAAAGTTTTTAGCCAGAAACATGATTTATTAAAACTGAATGTGCTGACAGACAAATTTCATTCATTCATTATCTTCCACTTTATCCTATATTAGGGTCGTGGGGGGTGGGGGGGGGGGTTCCCCATGCCCATCCAGGGGAGAACGTTTCGGGCGCTGGGCAGATACACCCAGGACAGGCCGCCAATCTATCACTGGTCACACACTCACTCACACAAACACACTCTATATGGGGCAATTTGGGGAACTCAATTGACTTGATCCATGTTTTGGACTGTGAGAGGAAACCGGAGAACCTGGAGGAAACCCACGTGGACACGGGGAGAACATGGAAACTCCACCCAGATGCTGCCCCCACCTTGTTTTTATTTTATTATTTTTTTAAACAGGTATTTGTTAAAAACACGGGTCTTCAGTAGCTTCTTAAAAACGTCTAGTGACTCTGTCTTAAGGACAGATTTGGGAAGATGGTTCCACCATTGTGCAGTGGTGAACACCATGAGTGAGAATGAGCTCCTGGGTGAGGTGGAACCACCAGGAGGCGATCATCGGAGTGTGTTTTGAAAATATAGAGTGAAGGGTATGAGGGGCAGATCCAGAAATGGTCCTGTAGATCAGAGTCAGTGCCTTGTACTGAACGCAGCAGCTACAGGGAGCCAATGGAGAGAGAGAGGAGGAGCCAATGGAGAGAGAGAGGAGGAGCCAATGGAGAGAGAGAGGAGGAGCCAATGGAGAGAGAGCAGGAGTGCAGAGACATGAGTTCTCTTGGGCGAACACAACTGACGGAGAGGTATGTTTAGGATATGAAGCATTTTAAAGGTGTAATGAGGGAGGAATGATCCTTGTGTTCTGCAGCAGTTTTCTGGATTTTGAAAGTGATGCTGACCTGCAGTTGATCCAGCATGGTTCCACCACGTGAGGACTTCCCATCCGCAGCGGGCGCTGGGACGTTGCCCACGTTCCTCCGGCGCACGTCCTCCAGGGTCACCTCATGAGCTGCAATCTCAGCCTGGATCGCCTGAGTGATGACATCATAATGACATGTGAGGGTTACTGTGACGTTTACAGTAATTTGCAGAACATTTTAATGATGATATGTTCTCCTCTCAGCGCTAGGGATTCCCGGCTCGAATCCCCATCTGGGTGGAGTTTCCATGTTCTCCCAGTGTCCGCGTGGGTTTCCTCCGGGTTCTCCGGTTTCCTCCCACAGACCAAAAACATGGATCAAGTCAATTGAGTTCTCCAAATTGCCCCATATAGAGTGTGTCTGTGTGAGTGAGTGTGTGTCCAGTGATAGACTGTCCTGGGTGTATCTGCCCAGCGCCCGAAACGTTCTCCCCTGGATGGGCATGTGGAACCCCCCCGCGGCCCTAGTAGAGGGTATGGGATTCAAACTGGGAATCCCTAGCGCTGAGAGGAGAACATGCCAACCACTAAGCCCATCATTAGCCCAATGGAATCTTAATCTCTTAATGGGCATCTATATTCGGCGGCACGGTGGCTTAGTGGTTAGCATGTTCTCCTCTCAGCGCTAGGGATTCCCGGTTCGAATCCCCATCTGGGTGGAGTTTCCATGTTCTCCCCGTGTCCGCGTGGGTTTCCTCCGGGTTCTCCGGTTTCCTCCCACAGTCCAAAAACATGGATCAAGTCAATTGAGTTCTCCAAATTGCCCCATATAGAGTGTGTCTGTGTCAGTGAGTGTGTGCCCAGCGATGGATTGGCACCCTGTCCTGGGTCTATCTGCCCAGCGCCTGAAATGTTCTCCCCTGGATGGGCATGGGGAACCCCACCGCGTCCCTAATAGAGGATAAAGCGGAGATAATGAATGAATGAATGAACTTTATGCCTGCGGCACGGTGGCTTAGTGGTTAGCATGTTCTCCTCTCAGCGCTAGGGATTCCCAGTTCGAATCCCAATCTGGGTGGAGGTTCCATGTTCTCCCCGTGTCCACGTGGGTTTCCTCCGGGTTCTCCGGTTTCCTCCCACAGTCCAAAAACATGGATCATGTTAATTGAGTTCTCCAAATTGCCCCATATAGAGTGTGTGTGTGTGTGAGTGTGTGTTCAGCGATGGATTGGCGCCCTGTCCTGGGTGTATCTGCCCAGCGCCCGAAACGTTCTCCACTGGATGGGCATGGGGAACCCCCCCCCCCCGCGACCCTAATATAGGATAATGTGGAAGATAATGGATGGATGGATGTAATGATGATCATCTGTGTGTGTGTGTGTGTGTGTGTGTGTGTGTGTGTGTGTGTGTGTGTGTGTGTAAACCTGTGCTTCCTGTGGCAGCTGATAGGCATCGATCCGGTCGGTCAGGTAGGATGTGAGCGTCTGGTCGAGCTGACTCAGTGATTCCTGCAGTGAGTGCAACACCATCTCACTCTCCTTCAGGGTCGCAAGCAACTGTTCTAAAGCTGTCTGACGCTCGACCGCCTAAACACACACACACACACACACACACACACACACACACACACACACACACACACACACACACACACACACACACATTATGTACACAGTGCCATTCAAACGTTTGGACACGCCTCCTTTTTGCTCAACTTAATGTCCATGTCCTCAGTTCCACTTCATGTAAAGATGGACTTTGTAGTTCTACAATTCCAGACTGTAGTCCATCTGTTAGTGTTCTACAGTACATACTGTGTACGTCCCCTTTACTCTGTTCTAATAATCAGAACCCCAATAGTACCACCACAGAGCAGAGGTTATTTGGTGGGTGCATTAGTCCTATCCCAGCAGTGTCACTGAGGTGGAGAAATGCTGCACTAAACCCCCTCACCACATCAGTGTCACTGCAGAACTGACAATAAACAATCCACCACCCAAATGATACCTGTTCTGTGATGCTCATGACCAACAGAGAACAGAGAACCAACACAAAGAACACAGATGGACTACAGTCTGTAGATGTAGACAATGAAGCAAGAAGGGGTGGCACGGTGGCTTAGTGCTTAGCATGTTCTCCTCTCAGCACTAGGGATTCCCGATTGGAATCCCCATCTGGGTGGAGTTTCAATGTTCTCCCCGTGTCGGTGTGGGTTTCCTCCGGGTTCTCCGGTTTCCTCCCACAGTCTAAAAACATGGATCAAGTCAATTGAGTTCTCCAAATTGCCCCATATAGAGTGTGTCTGTGTGAGTGAGTGTGTGCCCAGTGATAGATTGGCGCTCTGTCCTGGGTCTATCTGCCCAGCGCCCGAGACGTTCTCCCCTGGATGGACATGAGGAACCCCCCCTCAACCCTAATATAGGATAAAGCGGAAGATAATGGATGGATGGAAGAAGGGGGCGTGTCCAAACGTTACCTCCCCATGATATAAGCACAGTGATGCAACCCCCCCCCCCCCCCCCCCAACACAGACATACTCCTGACCCCCTACCTGCTGATTGAGATCATCATAGCGGGAGTTAAAGTTATCCAGCTTCTCTGTGATGAGCTCATCCAGAATCCCGCCGTCAATCAAAATCTGGCTGAGCTCTCGGATCTGAGTTCTGTTATCCCCCGGGTGGCGCAGAACCGACTCCAGGGACTGGAAACCAAGAGGAAGACGTTAGAAAATGCAGTAATAAAGAACGTTTCCTCGGACAGTTCGCCGCCGCGAGGACGCCACACACCTCCAACGATTGGTTAACAGCGTCAGTGGTCTCAGGAAGGTTCTCTGTGGCATGCAGACTCTCCTCCAGAGTGTTCAGCCAGGCGGACTCCAAATCCAAATACAGCAGCAGCTCCATCCAGCAGGACCACACCTCCTGCGGGACAGCGGAACATCCAGATTAACTCTGAAACTGCAGCGGGAGCGCATCGCTGACCCCTTTAACCGCACAACGCAGTACCTCCAGCGTCTGGCACTTGCTCTTGAACCGGTCACAGAGTTTGTGGTAGTTCTTCAGCACTTCTGTCAACTCGCCACTCAGATCCTGACCACTAGGGGGCTCTTTATTCGTCAACACGTTAATGCTGTCCTTCAAAATCTTCACTCGTACTTCCTTCTGCATCACATCCTCTTTAGCTCTCTGAAGCATAAACACAGAGATTAACCCAAAAAAACGCCGAGCTCACAGTTTGTTTATCAGGTTCATTGATAAAGCGTCAAAAAAGGTTCTTAAAGCTTTGAGAAAGAAAAAAACGGAGAACCCAGAAACCAAGAAATGACATAAAGAGTCAACCGGCATTAATATTGAGAGTTAACACATCAGGTTTATAAACAGAATCCATTATCCATCCATTATCTTCTGCTTCATCCTCTATTAGGGTTGCGGGGGTGGGTTCCCCATGCCCATCCAGGGGAGAACGTTTCGGGCACTGGGCAGATACACCCAGAACAGGACGCCAATCTATCACTGGGCACTCACTCACTCACACAGACACACTCTATATGGGGCAATTTGGAGAACTCAATTGACTTGATCCATGTTTTTGGACTGTGGGAGGAAACCGGAGAACCCGGAGGAAACCCACGCGGACACGGGGAGAACATGGAAACTCCACCCAGATTGGGATTCGAACCGGGAATCCCTAGTGCTGAGAGGAGAACATTCTAACCACTAAGCCGCCAAATTTGTCGTTAATTGAATCTGTTTTTGGGCGGTGCGGTTGCTTAGTGGTTAGCATGTTCTCTTCTCAGCACTAGGGATTCCCGGTTCGAATCTCAATCTGGGTGGTTTCCATGTTCTCCCCATATCCGCGTGGGTTTCCTCCGGGTTCTCCGGTTTCCTCCCACAGTCCAAAAACATGGATCAAGTCAATTGAATTCTCCAAATTGCCCCATATAGAGTGTGTCTGTGTGAGTGAGTGTGTGCCCACCAATGGATTGGCGCCCTGTCCTGGGTGTATCTGCCCAGCGCCTGAAACGTTCTTCCCTGGATGGGTATGGGGAACCCCACCGCGACCCTAATAGAGGATAAAGATGAAGATAATGGATGGATGGAATCTGTTTTTTGGTTCTCAAAACTTTAGGACCTCTCTTGATGCCTTACATTGACCTCATTCTTGGGGATTAAGATTAAATTAAGAGTTAGGAACATAGACGGGCGTCCCATCATGCATCTCAACAGCAGTTTCAGTACCTTCATCTCCTGCAGCGCCTCCTCCAGTTCCCCGGGACTCTTGTACTCGAAGTCTCTCATGAGGAACTCCTCATCCACCTGCGTCATCCACTCTCTCATCTCCACCAGGTCCTTCCTCAGATTCATCACTTTCTCCTGACCTTCAGACACACACTCCTGCTGCTGCAACAACTGTGTGACACAAACAACCCATAATTAAGCACTGTTCCCAACGAGGGGTGCTTTTCTTTGCAGTGGCAACCCTAATTCCCCGATACATCAGCACGTGATTTTATTACAGACGGAGGACGTGATGTGATGTACTGAGCTGCTGTTATGGTTACTGTGTTGTAGGTTCATCCAAACCTGTTTGCTTAGCACATCCCAACGTTTCTGTTTCTCATCTAGTTCCGTCTGCCCCCATGTGGCCAGTCCTGGCACTGCACCGTGCTGTACAGCCGATACAGATTCAGCCATCTGTTTCAGAGACGCCTCCACTGTCTCCATCTCTCCAACGTAGTCCTTAAAAAAGAAAGGAAAACAATTAGTGGGAGTGTGTATACTCAAATATACCCCGTGTCCACGTGGGCTTCCTCAGGGTTCTCCGGTTTCCTCCCATAGTCAAAAAACATGGATCAAGGTCAATTGAGTTCCCCAAATTGCCCCATATAGAGTGTGTTTGTGACCAGAGATAGATTGGCACCCTGTTCCGGGGTATACCTGCCCAGCGCTCGAGATGTTCTCCCCTGGATGGGCATGGGGAACCCCCCCCCACCATGACCCTAGGGATGGATGGAGTATATAAATATATATATATATATATATGCTGGGCAGATACACCCAAGACAGGGTGCCAAGCCATCACTGGGCACACCCTTACTCTCACAAACACACACTGTATGGGGCAGTTTAGAGCATACAATTCACCTTGAATCCATGTTTTTGGATAGTTTTATATATATATATATATATACTGACTGGTTTTAGTTCATAGACACAATGGAAACAATATAACTGGGACTCTCTGGGTTCCTCAGAATCCTCCCACAGTCCAAAAACATGGATTCAAGGTGAATTAGCTGCTCTAAATTGCCTCATACAGTGTGTGTTTGTGAGATTGATATGTGCTCAGTGATAGATTGGCACCCTGTCCTGTGTGTATCTATCCAGCGTCCGAAACGTTCTCCCGGATGGGCATGAGGACCTTATATCATACTGACCTTGAACTGGTTAAGCTCCTGCTGCAGTTTGTTGCCGTGACTGAGAGAGCTGGAGTCCTGCTGGAGGAGCTTCTCCACGCCATCCAGCCAATGAGACGCCTTCTGACTGCGGACCTGCCCACGACACGGCCAGTTAATAAAGACGCCTTTAAACTTTGAGCTCGAGGTGTTTCTGATCGTACGATCGGTGTTTACCTGTGTGTCCTGCATGCTTCCCAGAATGCACTGCAGAGTATCTAAAAGTTCCGTGGCTGTGTTTGAGAGCTGACTCCAGCACCGGAGATCTTCAGGATCAGCTGCCGTCTGCTGCTGCTGTTCAATGTCTTTGCAAAGAGTCTGCGGAAGGACCGGAAAAAGCCTGTGAACGTCACATGTGCTCGGCAGCATGGTATATTAACAAAGGACAAGGTTGGGATGGGGGGGGGGGGGGGGGGCATTGAGGCGAGCACATCTGCCTCTCAGCACTGGGGATCCCAGTTCTTATTCTGATCTGGGTGGAGTTCTCATGTTCTTTATATATATATATAAACAGGGCGGCACGGTGGCTTAGTGGTTAGCATGTTCTCCTCTCAGCACTAGGGATTCCCGGTTCGAATCCCCATCTGGGTGGAGTTTCCATGTTCTCCCCGTGTCCGCGTGGGTTTCCTCCGGGTTCTCCGGTTTCCTCCCACAGTCCAAAAACATGGATCAAGTCAACTGAGTTCTCCAAATTGCCCCATATAGAGTGTGTACAGTATGTGTGTGTGTTTGTGTGAGTGAGTGTGTGCCCAGCGATAGATTGGCGTCCTGTCCTGGGTCTATCTGCCCAGCGCGCGAAACGTTCTCCCCTGGATGGGCATGGGGAACCCCCACCCCCCCCGACCCTAATATAGGATAAAGCGGAAGATAATGAATGGATATATATATATATATATATATATAAACATGGGCAGCACAGTGGCTTAGTGTTTAGCATGTTCTCCCGGTTCGAATCCCCATCTGGGTGGAGTTTCCATGTTCTCCCCGTGTCCGCATGGGTTTCCTGCGGGTTCTCCAGTTTCCTTCCACAGTCCAAAAACCAGAATTCTCCAAATTGCCCCATATAGAGTGTGTCTGTGTGGGTGAGTGTGTGTCCAGTGATAGATTGGCGCCCTGTCCTGGGTGTATCTGCCCAGCGCCCGAAACGTTCTACCCTGGATGGGCATGGACATGGGGACCCCCACCCACCCCTGCGACCCTAGTAGAGGATAAAGCGGAAGATAATGGATGGATATATAAACACTACATAAATAACTAAACTAACTATTTGTTCGCTTCTAAAACCTAAAATCATGTGACAGGTCCAGATGATGACATCATTTTGAGGTAAGAATCTAGAACACACACTGTTCCTCCTGCAGGTCTGAGGCATGGCGTCATGCTGGAATGGTGGAGACTGCCATAGCAAAAATAATCAAATCAAATAAAGCACTGCCGTCTGACCCTCCCCTCGTGATTACAGCCTCAGTCTGCACGCCCGCCGCACGCCCGCCGCACGGATTAGGTTTCGTGACGATATGACGACTAAAATCCCCGACCCACTCCAGTTTCCCCGGGACGCAGAACCCTGTATGATCGTTTTATCCTTTTATGGGAAGATCTGCATTTAGAAAGCAGAAGGGAATTTCGGAGTCAGGCTGCTACAGTGCAGCTGGCAGCGCACACCGAAATAAAAATAGTACATTTTACAAGTGGAAGCATCTGGACTGTGTTTATTACTGAGGGTTGTGTCACATCGGGCCTCCCGCTGCAGAAAGCATCCAAATGACACAAGCTGCACCTGCAATCGCTTATAAACCTGGAGGTACTAGTTATAACCTGGTGTGTACTGTTAATAGAGTGGGGTTGCTCAGCCCTGTGACATTTATAGATTAAAAGAATAAATGCACATTTTTCATACTGCATGTTAAATGCTGCATCATCAATATAATTGATAAAGTGAGGGGGTGGTGAGGGAGGGGTTTGTGTGATGGTCATGAAACGATGATAACAGAAGCAATTTGAATCAATCAAATTAAAAATATAATATAATAGGAATCTAACTGGGCATATATATATATATATATATATATATATATATATATATACATATACATATATATATATATATATATATATATATATATATATATATATATATATTTCACATAAAAAGCCGATTTACATTTCTATTTTATTTTATATGCATGTGTATATACGGTGTATGTGTGTGTGTGTATATATATATATATATATATATATATATATATATATATATATATAGTACACATATACACACACACACACTATATATATATATATATATATATATATATATATATATATATATATATATATATATATATATATATATATATTCATTCATTCATTCATTCATTATCTCCCACTTTATCCTCTATTAGGGTCGCGGTGGGGTTCCCCATGCCCATCCAGGGGAGAACGTCTCGGGCGCTGGGCAGATACACCCAGGACAGGGTGCCAATCTATCGCTGGGCACACACTCACGCACACATTACACTCTATATGGGGCAATTTGGAGAACTCGATTGACTTGATCCATGTTTTTGGACTGTGGGAGGAAACCAGAGAACCCGGAGGAAACCCACGCGGACACGGGGAGAACATGGAAACTCCACCCAGATGGAGATTCGAACCGGGAATCTCTAGTGCTGAGAGGCGAATGTGCTAACCACTAAGACACCGTGCCGCCCCATATATATACATATATATATATATAGTGGGGTTCCTCAGACATGATCTGAATATGCTCCTCCATCAGCGGCTCGTCCAGGTGTTCAAGGTAACATACAGACTGTTGCTTTGTGCACATATGCTCACCTTAGCCGTGAGTACCGCCTCCTCGGTGGAGCGCATGTCAGTGACCTCAGCCGTCAGAGCTTTCAGTCTCGCCTCCACCTTGGCCCGAATGTTTGCCCCCATCTCAGCATGCTGGAGTCTGTGCAGAGCTGTGAGACAGACCATTTCAATACAGAATGTGGTAAAGCATCAATAGTGTAATGACCTCATGTGGACAGATGGTGGAGTCAGAGTCACTTCTGGTATCTCAGTCCCAGTGTGTCCATGTGGGGTTGCTCTCTCTTTATGGGAAAACATTCTCACACAGACAAAGACAGGCGAGGGTCCGGTCTCTAAGGGGAGCCTCGTATATTTACAAGAGAGCCTCATATATTCAGTCCTCCACCCATTTGGGAATAATTCCCAGTGTATTTGTGTTTGGTTTGTAACAGTTGATGATAATGATGAACTGTTCACAAACACCGATGCTTCGTTTAATTCATTAGAACACATTAACATTATGAGGGACTTACAACAAAGCAAAAATCCACAGATTAAAAATGACTTTTAATAAATACTTCTACCATTAAAGGTGCTGTAATGTTAAAAAACATTAGGCAAGATCGTTTGCATCTTAATTTGTGAAAAGTAAGATGTTACCTTAAAGAGTAATGACGTAAACAAATGTCTATAATTATCAGTAATTAAAGATATGCCTAACAGGAGTGTTTGCTTGTGAATGTGTGTGTACTCTGACATCTGACTAATGAAATATGTATTGATCTGTGATGTTTATAGATGTAAAAAAAAAATTTAATTTTCATACTGAATGTTAAATGGGCATTATCAATATAATTGATAATGTGAGGGGGTGGTGAGGGGGGGGGAGAACAGTTCGTTTGTGTGATGGTCGTGAAACGATGATAATAGATAATAGAAGCCATTGTAATGCTCAATATAATCAGTTGTGTACTATTCCTTCAATTAAAAAAAAATAATAATAATAATGTAACTGAGCTCTATATATATATATATATATATATATATATATATATATATATATATATATATATATATATATATATATATATATATATATATATATATATATATATAAAAAATAAAGACATTTATTATTATTTACAAGACATTTTTTTAATTGAAGGAATAGTACATTACTGATTATATTGAGGCGGCACGGTGGCTTAGTGGTTAGCATGTTCTCCTCTCAGCACTAGGGATTCCCGGTTCGAATCCCCATCTGGGTGGAGTTTCCATGTTCTCCCCGTGTCTGCGTGGGTTTCCTCCAGGTTTTCCGGTTTCCTCCCACAGTCCAAAAACATGGATAAAGTCAATTGAATTCTCCAAATTGCCCCATATAGAGTGTGTCTGTGTGAGTGAGTGTGTGCCCAGCGATGGATTGGCGCCCTGTCCTGGGTGTATCTGCCCAGTGCCAGAGACGTTCTCCCCTGGATGGGCATGGGGAACCCCACCGTGATCCTAATAGAGGATAAAGCGGGAGATAATGAATGAATGAATGAATGATTATATTGATCATTACAATTGCTTCTATTATCTATCTATATCTATATTATAAAGCCCAATTACATCTATTCAATTTGATATATATATATATATATATATATATATATATATATATATATATATATATATATATATATAAAGAGATATAGATATATACATATACGTATATACATACATACAGTATGTATATATGTGTGTGTGTTTTTTATTGTACATCTTACTTCTGTATATAATGTTTATTTTTATGAATATACAAATCATTATTCCCCTCAGTAATCACTGTACTTTATTAATAATATTATATATTGCACTTCTGATTGGATGCTGACTGCATTTCATCGGCTCTGTACCTGCTGCACACAAACCATCAAATCAGACGAGTTCCTAGAAATAAATAATAACGTCACATGTTCCCAGCACAAGTGTAAAGCATTACACCGCTCCACCTGCTGTGCGGCACCATCCTGGTGATTTAATGCCGTCATGCAGCTGCATAAGAAATACAAACTTCCAACGCTCAGGGCCTGGGCTGATGTTCTCGCCAGAGGACGTTTGGAACTCATTGAGTCAACAAAGTAATAATACGCCGCAATATGCACCCCAGCCCTCATCCACCCCACGCTGTAACGTCACATGGTTCCTAAACACTAACTGCTTTAATTATAGCACTCGTAGCTGAATGTGGAATCTCAATGAGGGATGAAAACCTCATTATTATTCTGTCGTTAATGATCTGTAATGATCAGTTACGCTGGCTTTTAATGATGGTAGATTCCAACGAATGGGATTGTGTCTCATCACCGGTGCTTACGGGTTGGGGTTCCTTTCCACGGAGCCACACAAGCCCAGCGATTATTGAGAGAATACCAGACTTTACGACTGGCTCCATGCTGTTTATCACTCGAGGGAACGGCGTTTTATTGCCGTGCACTTCGGCAAAGCGGCTTCCAAACACTGGTGCTGATGATTTGCATCGTACGAAGCAAGATTTAAAAATAAATTCCCGGTGGCTGGTGGGGCAATTTGCATTTATATGACACCGAGGCAGCTGTTTGCAAACTACACAAATGACTAATTGACTTGGAATCGCATGTCACAACCTGCACCACCCTTCACTGCACGCACAACCGCATAGCAACACGTACAGTCATCATGGTCATGAAATTACCATCCATTATCTCCCGCTTTATCCTATATTAGGGTCACAGAGGGGGGTTCCCCATGCCCATCCAGGGGAGAACGTTTCGGGCGCTGGGCAGATACACCCAGGACAGGACGCCAATCTATCGCTGGGCACACACTCACTCACACAGACACACTCTATATGGGGCAGTTTGGATAATTCAATTGACCTTGCTCCATGTTTTTGGACTGTGGGAGGAAACCGGAGAACCCGGAGGAAGCCCACATGGACACGGGGTATATCTGTGTACACATACTCACACTAATTGTCTTCCATTCTTTTTTAAGGACAACATTGGAGAGATGGAGACATTTGCGGCGTCTCTGAAACAGATGGGTGAATCTGTATCGGCTGTACAGCACAGTGCAGTACCAGGACTGGCCACATGGGCGCCAATCTATCGCTGGGCACACACTCACACATACATACTCTATATGGGGCAATTTGGAGAACTCTATTGACTTGATCCATGTTTTTGGACTGTGGGAGGAAACCGGAGAACCCGGAGGAACCCACACGGACACGGGGAGAACATGGAAACTCCATCCAGATTGGGATTTGAACCGGGAATCCCTAGTGCTCAGAGGAGAACATGCCAACCACTAAGCCACCGTCATGTAATTACAATGGGGTTTATTCCAGAATGCCGCACTTAGAACCATAGGGTGTTGGGGGGGGGGGGGGGGCAATCTTAGTTACCCCACACTGCACTTACAACAGGGCACCTGCATAGCAGCATGTACAGTCACATCAATTACAATGGTGTGTTTTAGGGGGTTCTGAGGGGGGGGGGGGGGATCTTAGTTACCCCACACTGACCCATGTTCTCAGTGTAATGTTCTCAGGGCCTCGTCTGAATTTATGCTGACAGCATGACAACAAAACCGTAAAAAGCTCACATCTTCCCTCCAATCACTCTTTTGTGTGCACGGCCCCACCCCCACCCCCACCGGTACCCCCACCGGTACCCCCACCGGCACCCCCGGCGACACCCCCGGCGACACCCCCGGCGACACCCCCATCCCCTCGCTCGCTGTTTATTAACTGCTTTAGGAATGATTCACCTGTTGCATAATTCAACAGTGTTTCCATCATGGGAGGAAACGAGAGGGACAAGACGCAAAAGGAACCATAAACCCCGAGAAGACACGTTCTCCTGCCCGTCACCCGTGGAACGTGATTTATGGAGGACCATTTGCAGCATGTGGGGCTGAGAAAACATCCAGGTTCTCATTAGCCCGCTTATCCGCTGCCCTTTGGCTCTTTACATAAAGACTGAGGGGCAAATAGGGAAGTTCTGCAGCAGCAGGGTTCACTGAAATGACATTTATATAATGATTCTAACAGTGGACAGCACGTCAAGGAGTGGACAGCACGTCAAGGAGTGGACAGCACGTCCGCCTCTCAGCACTGGGGATCCAGGTTTGAATCCCGAGCTGGGTGGATTTTCCATGTTCTCCCCATATCCGTGTGGGTTGGTTGTGAATTGAATTGATTTAATGATTCCTATATTAGTAAATACATATTATATAATATTGTGTTCTGTAAGACGGCCACTAGATGGCATTTTTTTAAAACCGCAGTATCGTGTATCTTGTTACTCAGCGATTAAGGTTCAGATTAGATTGTTTTTAATAATAACTGAGTTATATTCAGTGGTGGTTTAGTGGTTAGCATGTTCTCCTCTCAGCACTAGGGATTCAAGGTTTGAATCCCAAACTGGGTGCAGTTTCTATGTTCTCCCCGTGTCCACATAGGCTTCCTCCGGGTTCTCCGGTTCTCTCCCACAGTCCAAAAACATGGATCAAGTCAATTGAATTCTCCAATTTGCCCCATATAGAGTGTGTCTGTGTGAGTGAGTGTGTGACCAGCGATAGATTGGCGCCCTGTCCTGGGTGTATCTGCCCAGCGCCCGAAATGTTCTCCCCTGAATGGGCATGGGGGAACCCCTCCGCGCGACCCAAGTAGAGGATAAAGTGGAAGACAATGGATGGATGGATGGATTCCTATATTGGTAAATAAATATTATATAACATTGTGTTCTGTAAGATGGCCACTACAATGGCATTTTTTGGAACCGGTATCCTGTTACTCCGCGATCAAGGTTCAGATTAGATTAGGTCGCGGAGTACCCATTTATTTTGTTTTCAATATTAACTATGACTTGATCGTTACTTTACTGATTAACTGAAAACGTCAGGACTAGATTGCCCTGAAGGCTGCTGCGTCTTAAACGGCAAGTGGGGAACGTGGGGGTCACTGCAGGACCGAGTCATTTTCTCCAATTCTCCACAGTGTCAGCAGCAGAACCTGTATTTACCTGCACTGATCTCCTGCTCCGTCGCCGCCAGCTTCCGAACAGCCGAGTCGTGCCGTGATGCCAGATCCGTCATGTTCCTCTGGACGGCAGCCGGAGATCCAGGTTCTGGCAGCGAGGCGAGGCGGGCATGGAGCTCCTGCAGACGTGCAGGAAGGGCGCGCAGACCCTGCAGCTGAGTCTGGAAGCCGGGCAGACACACAGAGATACGCAGATTAGTAATAATACTGTACGGTGATGACAGTAATGATAGTCTGCTCAGCTGAGTCATTAGGTTAGAATAACAGTCAGGAGACAGCTACTCTGAACGGGATCCAAATCACGCTGGATCGTCAGCTTAAATAATAATGAGGATTTAGCGAGAGCCTTAACGAACTGGCTTTGAACCAGCGCCTCAGCTCCTCGGGTTAAATCCACAAAACACGGAATGAACCTGCAGCCCTGACACACAGGACATGATCAGCCACCTGTGTAATCGGACCTGATTTAACTCCAGCTTTAATTAATCCCTTAAATAATTACACTTATTGTCAACTAATTACGTAATTACAGTAACGTGTTCAGTAATCATGCACTTGTTTCTTCACGCTCGACGGTTGATGGTTCGACATCTATACAGCGGGCGGCATGGTGGCGCAGTAATCAGCACGTCTGCCTCTTATTGCAGGTTCGAATCCCGATCTGGGTGAAGTTTGCTTCTTTGGATTCCTCCCACAGTCCAAAAACATGCATTCAAGGTGAACTGGGTGCTCTCGATTGCCCCTACCTAAATTGTCCCCATATTGTGTGTGTGTAGCCAGCGATTGGACCAGACTGGCGCCCGGTCTTGGGTGTGTCCACTAGGGGTGAGCTGCAATATTCGCTGATTCGACGATTCGATTCGGAGAACCGTAGTCGACTATGAACCTCATAGTCGAATATACCAATTTGACCACATGGGGGTGCCCATGGCTGCTGCTAGTTTTTACTAGTTTTTACGTGAAATGTCTTTGTTTTCGTTATATATATATATAGCCTTTTGTCAAATAAAAGCATCCTAATTTCTAGAAGAAAATAAAAAAGAAAAACAAAAAAAAAAGGTTTTCTTTTGTTAGAAAAACAAAAATCTTTTTTAAAAACCATGCTTATAGCGCCATCTTGTGGTGAAATTTTAACTGATTCGACTATCAGTCGACTATAGGGAAAATCTGACGAATCAGATTCGACTATGAAAATCCTTAGTTGAAGACACCCCTAGTGTCCACCACCCTTCCTTAATATAGGATTAAGCAGAAGATAAAGCGATAATGATCCATAAAGCCAGGCTTAACTCACCTGGCTCTCATTATGAAGTGTGTGCAAAGCTGCACGACCCGCATTGGCACTCCGATCAGCTACATGTCTCTGCCAGACTTCATAGTCCGCCAGAGTGTTGTCAAGAACCTTCAGCTCTGCAGCTACCTGCTCGAGAACCTGAGCTCGAGTCTTTAATTCCTGAAGAAGCCTCTCACAGCTCTGCCACTCAGTTTGAACCGAGGCCAACGCCGAGCTCAGTCCATAACCTGCAGCAGCGTCTACAGGTGGAGAGAAAAAGATAAGACACCTCCGCGGGGTTGGAATGTCTTCAAAATGAAGAAGCTGGATGGTCTGAATTCTGAATGTTCATTTTAATAAATTAGAAGCTTTAACCGGAAAAAATATAATTATATAAATATATATTAAAAATATAAATGTACACCTCCAGGACATAATGAGAGGTCACCAACAGGATGGGATCTGGGGTTCCTGCAGTTGGTCAGGTCTGGGTTTTATATATATATATATATGGTTGGCATGTTCTCCTCTCAGCACTAGGAATTCCCGGTTCGAATCCCAATCTGGGTGGAGTTTCCATGTTCTCCCCGTGTCCGTGTGGGTTTCCTCTGGGTTCTCCGGTTTCATCCCACAGTCCAAAAACATGGATTAAGTCAATTAAATTCTCCAAATTGCCCCATATAGAGTGTGTCTGTGTGAGTGAGTGTGTGCCCAGTGGAAGGAGGATAAAGCGGACGATAATGTATGGATGGATAGATGCCCCGAGTGACCCTGAATCATGAACATGGTGGACAAACCTTTATCCAGCTGCTCGATCGACTTCTCTCCTCTTTTAATCACATCTTTCACCTGTGGCTCTTTTTCCAGAAGTTTTCCCTCCAGGTCCTAAAAGAACAAAGAAAATGTGTATTATAATTCCCATTATAATAATATCATATATCATATATCATATATATATATATATATATATATATATATATATATATATATATATATATATATATATATTTAATATTATATTACATATTATTTATTTATTTATTTATTCATTCATTCATCTTCCGCTTTTTCCTCTATTAGGGTTGCGGTGGGGTTCCCCATGCCCATCCAGGGGAGAACGTTTCGGGCGCTGGGCAGATACACCCAGGACAGGGTGCCAATCTATCGCTGGGCACACACTCATGCACACAGACACACAAACACACTCTTTATGGGGCAATTTGGAGAACTCAATTGACTTGATCCATGTTTTTGGACTGTGGGAGGAAACCGGAGAACCCGGAGGAAACCCACGCGGACACGGGGAGAACATGGAAACTCCACCCAGATGGGGCTTCGAACCGGGAATCCCTAGTGCTGAGAGGAGAACGTGCTAAGCACTAAGCCACCGTGCCTTATTTATTATATATATAATATTTACTTATATTTACTATATATATATATATATATAAAACAGAAGTCAGCAGGTGTTTTTATACAAAATGCAGTGAACTTTCACCTGAACATTTGGTTTGTGTTGATGTGGATCTCCTGAGGTCAGAGTGTGTGCTGACGTCTCCCACATGCTCATCCAGGACAAGAGCTCTGGGATCTCACAGTCGAACCTACATAACATAGACTTATTATATAGCAATGAAGAAATGAAGAAAACAACACATGAGGATGAAAACAAGCAACGAAAAGAACGAAAAGAGAAAGAAGGTAAGTGATGAGAAAACGAGGAGAGGTTTAATTAGGGGAAAAGGTAACGAAAAGAATACCTGATGAAGATGTATGAGGGAGGAGACGAAGAGAGGAGATGAAGAGCAAGTAAAGAAAGGGCAGGAGATTAAAAAAAATATATATTTTTTTTTTATTAAAAAAAAGAAAATAAGAGATGTGAAAAGTAAAAAAGAGGAGAAGAGAAAATAAGCAAGAAGAAATGAGAGGAGATGAGAGGTGCAGATGAGCAGGGAAAAAAGATGAGAAAAGGGAAAAGACAAGAAAACAGGTAAGAAACCGCATCACAATTACAAATAAATTACCTTAATATTATTTTAAAAATAAAAAGAGAATAGAAGAAAAAGTAAATCACGATAAACTCGGATTCCAAGAATAAATCAATAGAAACAGATGGAGACAAGAAATGAAAAGAAAATAATAGAAGAAAAATGGGGAGAAAAAAAATAAATAAAACCATCCATCCATTATCTCCCCCTTTATCCTCTATAAGGGTCATGGGGGGGGGGGGTTCCTCATGCCCATTCAGGGGAAAACTCGGGCGCTGGACAGATACACCCAGGACAGGGCGCCAATCTATCACTGGGCACACACTCACTCACACAGACACACTCACACACTATATGGGGCAATTTGGAGAACTCAATTGACCTTGATCCCTGTTTTTGGACTGTGGGAGGAAACCGGAGAACCCGGAGGAAACCCATGCGGACACGGGGAGAACATGGAACCTCCACCCAGATTGGGATAGGAACCGGGAATCCCTAGTGCAGAGAGGAGAACATGCTAACCGTCTAGTGACTCTGTCTTACGGACAGAGTTGGGAAGATGGTTCCACCATTGTGCAGTGGTAAACACCATGAGTGAGAATGAGCTCCTCGGTGAGGTGGAACCACCAGGAGGCGATCATCACTGGAATGAAGTGAACGAGCCGGAGTGTGTTTTGAAAATATAGAGTGAAGGTAAGAGGGACAGATCCAGAAAAGGTTCTGTAGGTCAGAGTCAGTGTCTTGTACTGAATGCAGCAGCTACAGGGAGCCAATGGAGAGAGAGGAGGAGCCAATGGAGAGAGAGGAGGAGCCAATGAAGAGAGAGAGGAGGAGCCAATGGAGAGAGAGAGGAGCCAATGGAGAGAGAGAGGAGCCAATGGAGAGAGAGAGAGGAGCCAATGGAGAGAGAGAGGAGCCAATGGAGAGAGAGGAGGAGCCAATGGAGAGAGAGGAGGAGCCAATGGAGAGAGAGGAGGAGCCAATGGAGAGAGAGAGGAGCCAATGGAGAGAGAGAGAGAGGAGACAATAGAGTCCAATGGAGAGAGAGAGAGCCAATGGAGAGAGAGAGAGGAGCCAATGGAGAGAGAGGAGGAGCCAATGGAGAGAGAGAGAGAGAGAGAGAGAGGAGCCAATGGAGAGAGAGAATGGAGAGAGAGGAGTTCTTGGGCTGGTTACGAGAACCAAAGTTTAATTTGTGAGAAGATCCTGAGGAGGGAACTTTACTGGAACCCCTCAGTAAGCAGAGTTGAGGCGTCTCAGTGCATCTGTAAGAGAACCAGCAGAACGTCAGCGCTTACACTCTGCGGAGCTCCGTCTCCGTGTCCAGGTGCCGCCTCTTCGGGGGAGCCGGAGGGGAGAGGTCCTGCTCGGCGTCGATGGCCGTGCGTTCCACCCGCTGCACCGCCGCGGTGACCGTTTCCACGGCGACCGCGTCCGGCCCCCGAGACGTCCCGGCGGCGCTGACGGCCAGAGCGACCTTGGTGACGAGACAGATCCATACGACGGTCAGAACGGAAGACGGCGTACAGTGACGGAATCAGAGCGGCGGAACGGTTCCCACGCCGTGAGAGGACAGGAAGTGGACATGAGTGTGGGAACGTCTCATCAGTGAAGAGTAAGTGGGGTTCTGTTACCATGGAGAACCCCTTACAAACGGAACTGTTCCAGCATACACAGGGGTGTGGTTCAGGTGTGGTCGTGTGTGTGTGTGTGTGTGTGTGTGTGTGTGTGTGTGGGAGACCTGATTGGAGCAGTCCTCCAGTCTCTGAACCAGGTTGTCCCAGCGCTGGGTCAGCTCCTCAGTGTCCGTCTCGATGACCCTGCTGGCCTCTGGACTCTTCAGCAGCTGCGCGACGTCCTGACTGGCCTCGGACAAAGTGCCCAGCGCCCGCCGCTTCTGCGCCATGTCCTCCTTCAGGTTCTACATGAGGAACAGATTCATTACTCATCCATTCATTATCTCCCGCTTTATCCTCTATCAGGGTCGTGGGGGGTGGGGGGGGGGTTCCCCATGCCCATCCAGGGGAGAACGTTTCGGGCGCTGGGCAGATACACCCAGGACAGGACGGCGATCTATCACTGGACACACACTCACTCACACAGACACACTCTATATGGGGCAATTTGGAGAACTCAATTGACTTGATCCATGTTTTGGACTGTGGGAGGAAACCGGAGAACCCGGAGGAAACCCACGCGGACACGGGGAGAACATGGAAACTCCACCCAGATTGGGATTCGAACCGGGAATCCCTAGTGCTGAGAGGCGAACGTTCATTCATTCATTCATCCATTATCTCCCGCTTTATCCTCTATCAGGGTCGCGGGGGGGGTTCCCCATGCCCATCCAGGGGAGAACGTTTCGGGCGCTGGGCAGTTAGACCCAGGACAGGGTGCCAATCCATCGCTGGACACACACTCACTCACATAGACACAATCTATATGGGGCAATTTGGAGAACTCAATTGACTTGATCCATGTTTTTGGACTGTGGGAGGAAACCGGAGAATCCGGAGGAAACCCATGCGGACACGGGGAGAACACCCAGATGGGGATTCGAAGCGGGAATCCCTAGAGCTGAGAGGAGAACATGCTAATAACTAAGCCACCGTGCCACCCAACTCTAGTATCATATACATAAAAAATCCATTCAATCCTATCCCAGCATTTATAGAATGAATAGCTAGGGATGGATAACCAGCCCATCGCAGGGCAGACAAACATGTCTGTATGGTCTGTTAAGGTTTTAGTGCTGCACACACACACACACACACACACACACACACACACACACACACACACACTATATGGGGCAATTTGGAGAACTCAATTGACTTGATCCATGTTTTTGGACTGTGGGAGGAAACCGGAGAACCCGGAGGAAACCCACGCGGACACGGGGAGAACATGGAAACTCCACCCAGATGGGGATTCGAACCGGGAATCCCTAACGCTGAGAGGAGAACATGCTAAACACTAAGCCAGCGCTCATGTAATCGTTCACATCCCTCCGTCTCGGATCGGATTCTGCGTCTGATGTGATGAACTCACCGCTAATCTCCAGACATTAGTGTTTATGTCACTGGGGTCTTTAAACTCCTGAGTCTGCACTTCACTCAGCGCGTCCTCCTTCTCCTTCAGCCAGGCTCTGAACAGCTCCTGTGGACGTGGACCGAGTCATGAAGGTCAAGAGACACCAAAGAGTTCCAACAGCATCGGAGACAAAACCCCACGGAAACCTTTACCTGATCGTCCAGAAGCTGCTGCCACACCAGAAGAGTCTCCTCCAGTTTAGTCCAGCGCTCCTCTGTCCACCGACACACCGCCGCCCATCGCTCGCCCAGAGACTGGAGACGAACAGTGAGGAGGACACAGAGGAGGAGGCGGAGGAGGACACGGAGAGAGGAGGAGGACACAGAGAGAGGAGGACAGAAAGAGAGGATGCAGGGTGAGGAGGAGGACCCAGAGAGAGGAGGATGCAGAGGAGGACACGGAGAGAGGAGGATGCAAAGAAAGAGGAGGACACAGAGAGAGGAGGACGCAGAGGAGGACACAGAGAGAGGAGGACGCAGAGGAGGACACAGAGAAAGGATGAGGACCAAAAGAGAGGAGGATGCAGAGGAGGACACAGAGAGAGGAGGACAGAAAGAGAGGATGCAGGGTGAGGAGGAGGACCCAGAGAGAGGAGGATGAAGAGGAGGACACAGAGAGAGGAGGAGGACACAGAGAGAGGAGGAGGACACAGAGAAAGGAGGATGAAGAGGAGGACACAGAGAAAGGAGGAGGACCAAAAGAGAGGAGGAGGACACAGAGAGAGGAGGACGCAGAGGAGGACACAGAGGAGGAGGCGGAGGAGGACACAGAGAGAGGAGGACAGAAAGAGAGGATGCAGGGTGAGGAGGAGGACCCAGAGAGAGGAGGACGCAGAGGAGGACACAGAGAAAGGAGGAGGACCAAAAGAGAGGAGGACACAGAGAAAGGAGGAGGACCAAAAGAGAGGAGGACACAGAGAAAGGAGGAGGACACAGAGAGAGGAGGAGGACACAGAGAAAGGAGGAGGACCAAAAGAGAGGAGGACACAGAGAAAGGAGGAGGACACAGAGAGAGGAGGAGAACCAAAAGAGAGGAGGATGCAGAGGAGGACACAGAGAGAGGAGGACACAGAGAGAGGAGGAGGACACAGAGAAAGGAGGAGGACCAAAAGAGAGGAGGACACAGAGAAAGGAGGAGGACACAGAGAGAGGAGGACACAGAGAAAGGAGGAGGACCAAAAGAGAGGAGGATGCAGAGGAGGACACAGAGAGAGGAGGAGGACACAGAGAAAGGAGGAGGACCAAAAGAGAGGAGGATGCAGAGGAGGACACAGAGAGAGGAGGATGAAGAGGAGGACACAGAGAGAGGAGGAGGACACAGAGAGAGGACACAGAGAGAGGAGGACACAGGGAAAGGAGGACCAAAAGAGAGAAGGACACAGAGAAAGGAGGAGGACACAGAGAGAGGACACAGAGAAAGGAGGAGGACCAAAAGAGAGAAGGACACAGAGAAAGGAGGAGGACACAGAGAGAGGAGGAGGACACAGAGAGAGGACACAGAGAGAGGACACAGAGAGAGGAGGAGGACCAAAAGAGAGGAGGACACAGAGGAGGACACAGAGAGAGGAGGAGGACACAGAGAGAGGAGGAGGACACAGAGAGAGGAGGACACAGAGAGAGGACACAGAGAGAGGACACAGAGAGGAGGACACAGAGAGGAGGACACAGAGAGGAGGACACAGAGAGGAGGACACAGAGAGAGGAGGACAGAAAGAGAGGACGCAAAGAAAAGAGGACACAGAGAGAGGAGGATGCAGAGGAGGACACAGAGAGAGAGAGGAGAACGTTACTGCTGTCTCTCTCGTGTTCTAGATTAGAGAACCTTATTAAAGTCAGTGTAGACCCCACCTGAAGTTTTTCCTCTAAAGCAGCGGTGGCGCTCTCTCCGTTGTTTTCATCCACCACCACCACCATGTGGGTCAGAGAGTTCACCTTCACCTGCTCGGCCTCCAGGTCACTCTGCAGCGCCTTCAATTAAAACAATTAATAATTAAATCAACATCGTTAGATTCATTAAAACCTGCAGCCTGATTTAACACCTCAGTGTGTCATTCGTTAAAACCCTGATTCATCTCATTAACATATTACACACACATATATATATATATATAGGGTGGCACAGTGGCTTAGTGGTTGGTATGTTCTCCTCTCAGCACTAGGGATTCCCAGTTCGAATCCCCATCTGGGTGGAGTTTCCATGTTCTCCCCGTGTCCGCGTGGGTTTCCTCCGGGTTCTCCGGTATCCTCCCATAGTCCAAAAAACATGGATCAAGTCAATTGAGTTCTCCAAATTGCCCCATATAGAGTGTGTGTGTGTGAGTAAGTGTGTGCCCAGTGATAGATTGGCGCCCTGTCCTGGGTCTATCTGCCCAGCGCCTGAAACGTTCTCCCCTGGATGGGCATGGGGAACCCCCCCCACCGTGATCCTAATAGAGGACAAAGCGGGAGATAATGAATGAATGAATATATATACACACACTAGGGGTGAGCTGCAATATTCGCTGATTCGCTGATTCGATTCGGAGAACCGTAGTCGACTATGAACCTCATAGTCGAATGTACCATTTTGACCACATGGGGGTGCCCATGGCTGCTGCTAAGCATTAGTTTTTACATGAAATGTCTTTGTTTTCGTTATATTTATAGCCTTTTGTCAAATAAAATCATCCTAATTTTTAGGTTTTTAGTTTTTTTTTAGGTTTGTCCTATGAAGTGGAAAAATGTCCAGAACGGGGATCCATTTACGGTGCTCTAGAAAAACGAGTAAAATATTTAAAAAAAATCTTTTTTAAAAACCACGCTTATAGCGCCATCTTGTGGTGAAATTTTAACTGATTCGACTATCAGTCGACTATAGGGAAAATCTGACGAATCAGATTCGACTATGAAAATCCTTAGTTGAATACAGCCCTAATACACACACACACACTCTCTCCCGCTTTATC
>JAFMOC010000056.1:2185000-2197500 GCA_019802505.1 Corydoras sp. C115 | reverse complement strand
AAAAAAATAAATAATATATATATATATATATATATATATATATATATAGTTCTGTATATATTCATGAATTCATGTTCATGAAGGATAACAGGTACCAAATATCTTTAAATGTTTATTTTTCATGTCTCATCTCATTATGTTCACGTAATCCTATACCAACTTCGTGAGTCGGGGGGCGGGGGGGTGTAGGGATGCCCATCCAGAAAAGAATGGTTTAGGAGCTGGGCAGACAAACACAGGACAGTGCTCCAATCCATCACTTGGTAGACTTACACAAACAGACATATAATTGGGCATTTTAGAGCAGCCAATCCACCTTGAATCCATCTTTTTGGACTGTGGAGAAAACCACATGGAGACGGGGAGAACATGGAAACTGCACCCGGATCGGGATTCAAACCTGGATCCCCAGCACTGAGAGGCGGACGTGCTGACCACTAACCCCCCCCCCCCCCATTTCACATGAGATGCATCCAACTACGAAACATCCATTATCTCCCGCTTTATCCTCTATGAGGGTCGCGGTGGGGTTCCCCATGCCCATCCAGGGGAGAACGTCTCGGGCGCTGGGCAGATAGACCCAGGACAGGGCGCCAATCCATCGCTCACTCACACAAACACACTATATGGGGCAATTTTTTTGAGAATTCAATTGACTTGATCCATGTTTTTGGACTGTGGGAGGATACCGGAGAACCCGAAGGAAACCCACGCGGACACGGGGAGAACATGGAAACTCCACCCAGATGGGGATTCGAACCGGGAATCCCTAGCGCTGAGAGGAGAACATACAAACCACTAAGCCACCGTGCCGCCACCAACTACAAAACATCAAAAAATAAATAAAAAAAACCATCCTTTAAGTAGAAACAAGAGCTTCAGGGGTTAAAATACTGCAAGTCTACATGCATAAATACAGCATGGTCGTACAGACAATTACCCATAATGCCGAAGGGCAAAAAAAGGTCTGGAATAATACCACGATATTTCACATCGTGATGTAAACATGCCGGTATAAAAATGTATACTGTGAGAACGCCGTGACGACACAAACGGCAGCCAACCGCCCTAAAAACACGCAACGATGATTCATCTGAAGCAGACGTCCATCTCTCAGAGTGAACCAGCGCACCACCCAACCAAAAAACGGCGCACAGATGACGCGAGAACCTTCAAAACAGCACATAACCAGGATTTACTGCTTCAACACTGAGCCCAGCGAGTGCCTGAAAGACCTTCTAAAGCCTCTTTGTTCTCGCTCGCTCTCCGTTTGCACTTTACGTGCACCCATGCTCAGACCAAGTGTGATACTGAAGGACTTGGCAGCCGGCGCTCGGAATTTTGCAGAACTTTTTTCCAGCGTCGTCGTTCTCACAGACTTAACGTTTGTATTAAAGCAATAAGGTGAACAATATGAGAACTCGTGCATTATTATTAATAAACTACTCCCTCCTTAGTGGTTCGCATGTTCTCCTCTTAGCACTAGGGATTCCCGGTTCGAATCCCCATCTGGGTGGAGTTTCCATGTTCTCCCCGTGTCCGCGTGGGTTTCCTCAGGGTTCTCCGGTTTCCTCCCACAGTCCAAAAAACATGGATCAAGTCATATGAATTCTCAAAATTGCCCCATATAGAGTGTGTCTGTGTGAGTGAGTGTGTGTCCAGCGATGGATTGGCGCCCTGTCCTGGGTGTATCTGTCCAGCGCCAGAGACGTTCTCCCCTGGATGGGCATGGGGAACCCCCCCGCGACCCTAATAGAGGATAAAGCGGAAGATAATGGATGGATGGAACTACGCCCCCTTGCTCCACTTATCATATAGATGGACTTTGTAGTTTTACAATTACAGATTGTAGTCCATCTGTGTTCTTTGTTGTTGTTAGTCCCCTGTTGGTTCTCTGTTCTCTGTTGGTCAGGAGCATCACAGAACAGGAATCATTTGGGTGGTGGATTGTTTATCGTCAGTTCTGCAGTGACACTGATGTGGTGAGGGGGTTTTAGTGCAGCAGTGCTGCTGGAGGTTCATTTCTCCACCTCAGTGACACTGCTGGGATAGGACTAATACACCAACCCAATAACCCCTGCTCTGTGGTGGTACTATTGGGGTCCTGACCATTAGAACAGAGTAAAAGGGACGTACACAGTATGTACTGTAGAACACAAACAGATGGACTACAGGCTGGAATTGTAGAACTACAAAGTCCATCTTTACAAGAATTGGAACTGAGAACATGGACAGTAAGTGGAGCAAAATGGGACACTGTGATTGGCCCACACAGAACCATCATTGGTCCTCCTGTATGATGATCCATCATCGGTGTCTGACCTCCAGGACAAGAGTGACGGAGTGAAAGTGTCCTGCAGCACGGCTGCAAACATCTGTCCATACAATCAACCCTGAGCAATAATTATATAACCCACCCAAAGTTTTTCTATAAATAAACGGGTGGGTGTGGTCGCTTCAAAACGGAATCCGGCCGTTGAAGAGGAAACGTTCTGCGCTCATGTGGTGGGACGACACGGCGTGCGTGCACATGACTCATTCAATCCAGTGGAAAAACGAAGAAGCGTGTGAGAGAAAGTGCTCATGGGAGGGGTGGGGAGGGGTGGAGAGGGGTGGGGAGGGGTGGGTTATACTTATTCTGAGCTCCAGCAATCTCCTCACACCAGTCTGACAGCCTTTTCCTGAAATCCTGCATCTTACGTTCTTTACAAGCAAAACTTTAACTTCAAACACCCGCTGCTCAATTATTAGATTTAAAGTATTAAATACTACCATAGACTATAATTAATAATTATGTAGCCACGAGGCAACGTGATGTGAACTGTGGCTGAAACTTTATGGTATTTAATTATATGGACATAGAGTGTGTGTGTTTTTTAGGGATTTATATATTTATCATTCATTCATTATCTTCCGCTTTATCCTCTATTAGGGTCGTGGGGGGGGGGTTCCCCATGCCCATCCAGGGGAGAACGTTTCGCGCGCTGGGCAGATACACCCAGGACAGGACACCAATCTATCGCTGGGCACACACTCACTCACACAGACAAGCATGCATACGCAATATTATTATATATTTATATTTTCATTATTATTATTATTATTATTATTATTATCCATCATCTTCCGATTTATCCTCTATTAGGGTCATGGGGGTGGGGGGGGGGGATAACGTTTTCGGGCGCTGGGCAGATACACCCAGGACAGTGTGCCAATCTATCACTGGACACACTCCCTCACACAGACACACTCTATATGGGGCAATTTGGAGAATTCAATTGACTTGACAAGATTCAATATAATTAATATTGAATTTAATGAGGCGGCACGGTGGCTTAGTGGTTAGCATGTTCTCCTCTCAGCTCTAGGGATTCCCGGTTCGAATCCCCATCTGGGTGGAGTTTCCATGTTCTCCCCGTGTCCGCGTGGGTTTCCTCCGGGTTCTCCGGTTTCCTCCCACAGTCCAAAAACATGGATCAAGTTAATTGAGTTCTCCAAATTGCCCCATATAGAGTGTGTTTGAGTGTGTGAGTGTGTACCCAGCGATGGATTGGCGTCCTGTCCTGGGTCTATCTGCCCAGCGCCCGAGACGTTCTCCCCTGGATGGGCATGGGGAACCTCCCCCCCACAACCATAGTAGAGGATAAAACGGAAGATAATGAATGAATGAATGAATGAATGAATTTAATGAAATTAATAAAGATATCAAAAGCCAGTCAGTTCAAAAATGTTTCCAGTTTAAATAAGGATTTCATTCGCTTCTGTTACAAACTAAAAAACAAAGTTAATAAAATGATTCTTTTTTCTAAGTTGATCTATATTTCTTTTTTTGTTTTCTTTATTGTTAATAAGGAAACATTGTTATAAAAGAGGCGGCACGGTGGTTTAGTGGTTAGCACGTTCTCCTCTCAGCTCTAGGGATTCCCGGTTCGAATCCCCATCTGGGTGGAGTTTCCATGTTCTCCCCATGTCTGCGTGGGTTTCCTCCGGGTTCCTCCCACAGTCCAAAAACATGGATCAAGTCAATTGAATTCTCAAAAAAAAAAAAATTGCCCCATATAGAGAGTGTGTGTGTGTGTGAGTGAGTGTGTGCCCAGCGATGGATTGTCACCCTGTCCTGAGTGTATCTGCCCGGCGCCCGAGACGTTCTCCCCTGGATGGGCATGGGGAACCCCACCGCGACCCTAATAGAGGATAAAGCGGGAGATAATGAATGAATGAATGAATGTTATAAAAGAGGTGTACTTAGAACAAATTTGTAGACATATCATACTACAGTGGGCGTATAAAAATAATTTATCCCATTTTGACATGTGGGGTGGGGGTGAGGTGAGTGTGCGGGGGGGGGGGGGGCAAAATGTTTTCTTCTTCCTAGGTGGGGCTTAACAGAAAATAATTGAGAATCACTGCATTATTCTCACCTACTGCACAGTATTCAGTGTGGGGGGGGGGGGGGGCATACACGTCTTTCTGGATCAGAAGCAGCTGATTGTTGGAGCTCAGACGCAGCTCCACCTTTCAGAGAGAATGCTACACCTTTCAGCAAAAGACTTAACCTTTCAGCTGCAGGCTCGGATTGTTCTTGGGTTTAAAAGCATCGATATGAAAGCAGGCTACAGAACTGCCCCACTCACCGGTCCATTAATAGACCTTTGTTTAAAAAAAAAAAAAAAAAAAAAAAAAAAAAAAAAACCCACAAGCTTGACATTTACTGCTCCGAGTTCGGTCTGAATGTACAAACTACGGAGTCACAATGAAGCCTTTGTTCGGGCGGCTCCCTCGCGGTGTTCATCATGTGCTGCCATCGCATCAAACAAAAACAAAAAGCCCTTGAAATCCTCTGACTTTCAGAAGGGCGGCGTGTCCTTCGTCCTTGTGATGAATGAAACGCCGCCTCACGCGCGCGTCTCAACCAGCTCATCGTTCCATTTCTAATTGAATCAGGTTCATTTGACACCCGAATCGATTCTCAAATCCGAACAGTTACCTGTACGCCCACAGCCTCGTCCACTTTATACTTCCGGGGCAGGGTCTCCACTTCTATGATGTCATCCATGGTGACGTCATTGGGCAGGACTGCGAACAGGGAGGTCACGTACATGATGATGGACTTCTTATCTGGCAGCTGAACGGCCACGTCTGCGGAAAAGAGCCAGAGAGGGGGGCAATCAGCCTAACGACATCATTAACGGCCAAAACAAGCAGTCAAAGGTTTTTGCTCCACTTAATGTCCATGTTCTCACTTCCACTTCCTGTGGACTTTGTAGTTCTACAACTCCAGACTGTGTGTGTTCCACAGTACATACTGTGGATGTCCCCTTTACTCTGTTCTAATGGTCAGGACCCCAATAGTACCCCCACAGAGCAGGGGTTATTGGGTTGGTGCATTAGTCCTATCCCAGCAGTGTCACTGTCAAAAGTTTGGACATGCCCCCTTTTTGTTCCACTTATGGTCCATGTTCTCAGTTCCATTCCTGTAAAGATGGACTTTGTAGTTCTACAATTCCAGACTGTAGTCCATCTGTTTGTGTTCTAAAGTAAATACTGTGTACGTCCCCTTTACACTGTTCTAATGGTCAGGACCCCAATAGTACCACCAGACAAATAATCCATGTAGAACACACACAGATGGACTACAGTCTGGATTTGTAGAACTACAAAGGCCATCTGTTTGTTCTACAGTACATACTGTGTACGTCCCCTTTACACTGTTCTAATGGTCAGAACCCCAATAGTACCACCACAGAGCAGGGGTTATTGGGTGGGTGCATTATTCCTATCCCAGCAGTGTCACTGTCAAAAGTTTGGACATGCCCCCTTTTTGCTTCCACTTATGGTCCATGTTCTCAGTTCCACTTCCTGTAAAGATGGACTTTGTAGTTCTACAATTCCATTCTGTAGTCCATCTGTGTGTGTTCTACAGTACATACTGTGTACGTCCCCTTTACACTGTTCTAATGGTCAGGACCCCAATAGTACCACCAGACAAATAATCCCTGCTCTGTGGTGCTACTATTGGGGTCCTGACCATTAGAACAGTGTAAAGGGGACGTACACAGTATGTACTGTAGAGCACAAACAGATGGACTTTGTAGTTCTACAATTCCATTCTGTAGTCCATCTGTTTGTGTTCTAAAGCACATACTGTGTACGTCCCCTTTACTCTGTTCTAATGGTCAGAACCCCAATAGTACCACCACAGAGCAGGGATCATTTGGTGGGTGCATTAGTCCTATCCCAGCAGTATCACAGTTTGGACACGCCCCATTTTTGCTTCACTTAATGTCCATGTCCTCAGTTCCACATCATATAAAGATGGACTTTGTAGTTCTACAATTCCAGACTGTAGTCCATCTGTGTGTTCTAAAGTACATACTGTGTACGTCCCCTTTACTCTGTTCTAATGGTCAGAACCCCAATAGTAGCACCACAGAGCAGGGCTTATTGGGTGGGTGCATTATTCCTATCCCAGCAGTGTCCCTGAGGTGTTTAAATGCTGCACTAGAACCCCCTCACCACATCAGTGTCACTGCAGAACTGACAATAAACAATCCACCACCCAAATGATACCTGTTCTGTGATGCTCCTGACCAACAGAGAACCAACAGGGGACTAACAAACACAAAGAACACAGATGGACTACAGTCTGTAATTATAAAACTACAAGTCCATCTATATGGTAAGTGGAGAAAAAAGGGGCGTGTCCAAACTTTCGACTGGTTCTGTAAAAGGAAGTAGAATGTAAATTTACTAAACATTATGAGAGAGATGGCGGCAGCTCCAGTGAGGTATTAATTGGGTCAGAATGCTGATAAAGGCAGCAGTGCTTTAATCTCTGATTACATAAAGAGCCCTGGTGGGGTGTAGAAAGTTTTCAGGGAGGTCATGTGAGGGTTTTTTTTTTCCCCTACATGGCAACATTTATGTAACTCGCTTCATTAATAAAGCTGCATGGAGGAAACACCGGAGGGCGTTTGGACGGCTTACATACATCTTTATGGAGTATTTTTAGTTTATATGAAGTAACATTAATAACAACCGATTATTATTCAGAGATCTTCATTATTAATGTTACTTTATTTAAAACCGGATCTCTGGACCTGCTCTCTTATCTACATTCTATTTTCCACAGATGACACCCACCCCCCCACCACCACCACCCACCCACCCACCCCCGGCTCGCTCGCTGCGCTCTGGTGACGACCGTATATTCCATTTTGAGGTCCATTTTTATTAGTGATGCACTGAGATGAAAATGATTTGGCTGAAAGCTGAACAGTGAACTTGTTCGTTCTGCTGCCTTTCGTTGATTTTCGGACCTTTTTTCAGCCTGACGCACAACGGAACTCACTGCATATAAAATTAGCTTCGTTTTTCATTTGAAAAATACATTTTCGGAACTGGTGGCACGGTGGCTTAGTGGTTTGGATGTTCTCCTCTCAGAACTAGGGATTCCCGGTTTGAATCCCAATCTGGGTGGAGTTTCCATGTTCTCCCCGTGTCCGCGTGGGTTTCCTCCGGGTTCTCCGGGTTACTCCCACAGTCCAAAAACATGGATCAACTCAGTTGAGTTCTCCAAATTGCCCCATATAGAGTGTGTCTGTGTGAGTAAGTGTGTCCAGCGATAGATTGGCGCCCTGTCCTGGGTGTATCTGCCCAGCGTCCGAAACGTTCTCCCCTGGATGTGCATGGGGAACCCCACAGCAACCCTAATAGAGGATAAAGCGGAAGATAATGAATGAAGGATGAATGAATTTTCGGAACTGTGCAGCACGGTGGCGTAGAGGTCAGCACATCTGCCACTCAGTGCTGGAGATTCGGGTTCGAATCCCGATCTGGGTGGAGTTTCCACGTTCTCCCCGTGTCCATGTGGGTTCTCTTTCAGTTTCCTCCCACAGTCCAAAAACATGGATTCAAGATGAATTGGCTGCTCGAAATTGCCCCTATATAGTGTTTCTGCGCGTGATCAGCGATGGATTGGCGCCCAAAACTAAAAAGTAAATATATTATTGGAACACAGAATGGGTGGCACGGTGGCTTAGTGGTTTAGCATGTTCTCCTCTCAGTACTAGGGATTCCTGTTTCGAATCCCCATCTGGGTGGAGTTTCCATGTTCTCCCCGTGTCCGCGTGGGTTTCCTCCGGGTTCTCCGGTTTCCTCCCACAGTCCAAAAACATGGATCAAGTCAATTGAATTCTCCAAACTGCCCCATATAGAGCGTGTCTGTGTGAGTGAGTGTGTGCCCAGCGATAGATTGGCGCCCTGTCCTGGGTGTATCTGCCCAGCGCACGAAACGTTCTCCACTGTATGAACATAGACATGGACATGGGGAACCCCCCCTCCCGCGACCCTAGTAGAGGATAAAGTGGCAGATAATGGATGATGATGATGATGATGATGATGATTGAACATCCCAGCAGAAAAAAACAACGAAACACAAAATGACAAATAAAAAAAAAAGACTGAACTGTGAGCCCGAGGCTTTCGGATTTGTGATTTGTGTTTTGATTAACTAAACAAACAGCTCAGAGCGAGTGCGATCGCGTTGCACCCACGGGAGATCCGTCTTATCTGCACTCGTTATTTACAGATCAACTGATTCCACTTCAAATTTAGAAGGGTGACCCAAATGGCTTTCCATATGCGCATGGGAACCAAACAGTGCAAGCGTGCCGAGACGCTGCCGTCTAAGAAAAAAAAACTTTTATTCTGAGAAAGTGCATGTTTATGAGTGAGCACCCTCAGGGTCCAGAAGCTTCTCTATGTTGAGCTCATCCTTGGCGAGGTTGAAGGCGTGTTCCAGTCTCTGCACCGGGTTCTGCGAGACGATCTGTTCCCAGCTGAACGCATGAGGCCTGCGGAGAGGAGGAGACGAGTTTGGGACACGGAGTCATGAAACAATAGATTGAAAGTTCTGTCTTTAGCTAAATGGTGGAACAATCTCCATAACGGGATCTTCATGGGGGGTTGAAAGTGGCATTGAACCAGATCAGCAAACAAAGCGGGTTAATAATACAGCAGCTCAGCTGGTTACTTCTTAACTCACTGACTTACAACTTACTGTCGTTCATTTACAGGTAAGTCGCTTTGAATTAAAAAAAATAATAGAATTAATTTATATTCAGTCATTTTGTAAACGAAGCAACGAAGACGCAAAGGACCCAATGAGAACACATAGCAGAACCGAGAGATGAGACCAAAGACGAGACAGGAGACCAAACTGCGAATGCAAGAAGAGTATTAACCTGAGTTGTAAGAAAAACTTTCTTTTTTTAGAAGGGGGGGGGGGGGGGGGGTGATAGATGATAGATAGCTTCCTTAATTAACCCAAAAAGGCCAAGTAGCCTATGAACACAAATGTTTGTGACCTCTGACCCATTCAACAAGCTGGACTTCCTTTCCCATGAGAATGAAGCCTCAGCTGTGTCAACAAACATCAAACAATATGTCATCGAACAATATCCAATTTTTTTTTTTTTTTTTTTTCGGGAGGTGGGGTTTTATGAATCAACCAACGTGCAAGAAACCTCCACACTGTGGGTTCATTACCAGCTCCCACCATTTAAAGCCTCACTTATAATCTGAACAGTAACATCAGTTTACTTATTGATGGCAATGAACCCACACTCACACACACACACTATATGGGGCAATTTTGGAGAATTCAATTGACTTGATCCATGTTTTTGGACTGTGGGAGGAAACCGGAGAACCCGGAGGAAACCCACGCGGACACGGGGAGAACATGGAAACTCCACCCAGATGGGGATTCGAACCGGGAATCCCTAGTGCTGAGAGGAGAACATGCTAAACACTAAGGGGGGGGCGTAGTTTATTAATAATAATGCACGAGCTCTCATGTCAACCAACGTGTAAGAAACCTCCACACTGTGGGTTCATTACCAGCTCCCACCATTTAAAGCCTCACTTATAATCTGAACAGTAACATCAGTTTACTTATTGATGGCAATGAACCCACACACACACACACACACACACACACACACACACACACACACACACACACACAAATACAAACACACACACACACACAAGAGCCAGTCATGAGTAAATACCTGAAATGGTGCAGTATGGCGTTGAAGGCGAGTCCGTCGGCCCAGCTGGTGGTGAAGTTCAGCACGTTGACGCCGTCGCGGCCGCGTGTGCAGTGGCGGACCCAGCTCAGTAAAGTCTTCTCACTGTTTGTCTGCTGCAGACTGGACATTACGTCCTTCATAATGTCCTTGACCTGCACGCACACACACAAACTCAGTATGTCCATAACCTCATTGAACATGTTCCATATGGAACTGTTAAAATGTGCGAGTGCGTCAATCCATCCATTCATTATCACCCGCTTTATCCTCTATTATGGTCGCAGGGGGGCGACCCCATGCCCATCCAGGGGAGAACGTTTCGGGCGCTGGGCAGATACACCCAGGAAAGGGCGCCAATCTATCACTGGGCACACACTCACTCACACAGACAGACACACTCTATATGTGGCAATTTGGAGAACTCAATTGACTTGATCCATGTTTTTGGACTGTGGGAGGAAACCGGAGAACCCGGAGGAAACCCACGCGGACACGGGGAGAACACTAAGCATATCCGTCTACAAATGCGAATGCACAGGAGAGCCCGTCCACAAATGCGAATGCCCAAGCGAGCCCGTCCACAAATGCGAATGCACAAGCGAGCCCGTCCACAAATGCGAATGCCCAAGAGAGCCCGTCCACAAATGCGAATGCCCAAGAGAGCCCGTCCACAAATGCGAATGCCCAAGAGAGCCCGTCCACAAATGCGAATGCCCAAGAGAGCCCGTCCACAAATGCGAATGCACAAGAGAGCCCGTCCACAAATGCGAATGCACAAGTGAGCCTGTCCACAAATGCGAATGCCCAAGAGAGCCCGTCCACAAATGCGAATGCACAAGAGAGCCCGTCCACAAATGCGAATGCACAAGTGAGCCCGTCCACAAATGCGAATGCCCAAGAGAGCCCGTCCACAAATGCGAATGCACAAGAGAGCCCGTCCACAAATGCGAATGCACAAGTGAGCCTGTCCACAAATGCAAATGCACAAGAGAGCCCGTCCACAAATGCGAATGCACAAGTGAGCCTGTCCACAAATGCAAATGCACAAGAGAGCCCGTCCACAAATGCGAATGCACAAGTGAGCCTGTCCACAAATGCAAATGCACAAGAGAGCCCGTCCACAAATGCGAATGCACAAGTGAGCCTGTCCACAAATGCAAATGCACAAGAGAGCCCGTCCACAAATGCAAATGCACAAGAGAGCCCGTCCACAAATGCGAATGCACAAGTGAGCCCGTCCACAAATACGAATGCACAAGAGAGCCCGTCCACAAATGCGAATGCACAAGCGAGCCCGTCCACAAATGCGAATGCACAATTGAGCCCGTCCGCCCGTCCCTGAATTTAAAATGTGCTAGAAAGCGTGCGCCAAGTGTGAATGTAGAAAAAAAAAAAAAAACGTGAAAGTGCAACCGAACCCGTCCTCAGGTGCGAATGTCCAGACGAATGCGCGAGTGAGTTCGTCTCCGAAAGAAACATCTGAACGAGTGAGTCCCCAAGTACGAATGTCCTGTGTATGTGTAGGTTCTGAGAACTAGCCTGTGCTTGATTATGTGTGGGTGTGTATTTAAGCATGTGATCACACACACACACACACACACACACACACACACACACACACACACACACACATCTGCTCACCTGCCAGTGTAAGATGATGCTCCAAATGAGTCCTAGTGTCAGCTTATGATTCCCATCGACGATATCAGTGCCTCCAATATTCACCAGCTCCACCTGCAAACAGAGAAAACCCTAAAATGAACACCGCGGAACTAAAGTCGAGCACCAATCAGCTCAGAGATCATTTATTCAGCTGCTTCAGGTGACGTACACTGTAAACACTGTAATAACGAACACCGTGAACATCAGCGCTCCACAGCGCATGAGCTTTAATCAGCAGAGGTCACATGACCGTATGTACACACTGCGTTTTCATTTGTGAGTCCCTCTCTGGCATTGTCGGTGTGGCAGCTGATGCGTCACGCTTCAGTCCCCCCTCCATACAACTGAACACATCCATTTCAAAAACATATCATATATTTACTAGGGCTGCAACTAACGATTATTTCGATAATCGATTAATCAGTCGATTATTTTTTCAATTAATCAGATTTTTAAAAAAATCTAAATAAAAAAATAAAAAATACAAATAAAAAATCTCATGTTCTCGATCACTGTCATTATTCCGTTAACAACCAAAAACAGCATGAAGCGTGATTACGTCACCTGCAGCGCTGAACAAAAATATTAAGAGTGTGTTGGATGGAGAGAGAATCTGGGAAACAAGTTAATCGCTCTATTTTTTCAATTAAGCGGATAAAAAAAAAAAAAAAAAAAAAAAAAAAACGCACGTTCTCCATCACGTCATTATTCCGTTAACAACCATAAACAGCACGCGGCATG
>JAFMOC010000056.1:2092500-2180000 GCA_019802505.1 Corydoras sp. C115 | reverse complement strand
CCCATGTCCAAGGGGGTTTCCTCTGGGTTCTCTCACAGTCCAAAAAATGAACTTCAAGATTCAAGGTGAACTGGCTGCTTTAAATTGCTCATATACAGTATGTGTGCGCGCCCAGCAACAGATTGATCCCCTCTACTGTGTGCATCTGCCCAGCACCCAAAAGGTTCTCCTCTGGATTGCCTTTGGGACCCCCCCCCTCCCTCCCAGCAACACTAATATCAGCTTAAATGTATGTGAATTATGCATTTCTCTTAACTGGTGTGTTATCTGAGGGCATGTTGTGACATCACTAATGAAAATGTTTAATTAAAGCTCATTATAAACATGGGAAGCTGAGGAGATGCATCTTTTGCTTGTTATCAGGGGACCTGGACAGTAGATCTAAAGCAGATACCCCAATACCCTAAACCCCTGAGCTGCCACGAGCTTTATTTACTGTCTGATGGACGGGGGTTTGAAGATGCCAGTGTGGGCTCTTAACCCTCACTGATCAGAAAACTAATAAGCCTTTGTTCTTTTAGGCCGCTCTGGACGTGACGTACACAGTGTGAGTACTATACACTCAGGTCGTGAGATTATAAACAATAAGAGGGGAACATCCACGACCCTCACCCTCCTCCTTCCTGAGCCTCGACCCAGCCTTCAAAGCATCTCCCTATAGAGGAGGCTGCAGTGCCAATCTCTGATAACTCAGGATACGGATCTTGAACGAGTGACAGCATGCATGAGGACAGACGGGGGGACGTCGTGTGTTTCTCCTCAGATCTAATCTAATCTTTAGATTAGATTTCACAGCAGGGACTGGACAAAATGGGAGGCATGACGGTGCGGCGGTCAGTTTCCATGTTCTCCCCAGTGTCCGCGTGGGTTTCCTCTAAATAATTGCCCATATTTAGTGTGTGTGTGTTGTTTCCAGAGATGGATTGGTTCCCTGTCCTGGGTGTATCCTCAGAGCTACAAATGTAGAATCCCATACATTCTGACACATTGACACATGTCAGGTCCCAAGGCCCGCCTCCTGGTCTTCTCACCCAGGTAAACACACGCTGATCTTAAAGAACGGAATACGGCGCATGGTGTTTAAAAGTGTGTGAGGAACGTCCCACTGCGTTCTGCGCAAACCACGGACATGCACAGACGATCACAACACACCGAGTGCAGATGCATGAGGAACCGCAGCTTGCAGGGGGTCTCATACCCAACAGTCTGAAGATGTGGGTTTCACATTCCATGACGTGCAAAACTCCCACAATTCAGTGCACCCTCCACCCCCCTGAGAGAAGATTCATGCCCGAGCGTGTCCGGACTGAAACGGCAATGGAACATAGACGTATACAAATGATTTCCTACAAGCAAAATGTCCCCGTCTCTGGTTCTCCTGACGCTCGGCGTGTGGTTAACAGAACGTACACAAGTAACGAAATTCACAAAAATGCCACGAGGAACCCGAAATATCCAGATTATTACGATTATTCCGTAACATGAGGTGCGGTCGCTCAGTGGTTGGGTGTTGGGTTATCAATCTGAGGGTTGGGGGTTCAAATCCAGGTCCACTGAAGTTACCAATGTGGGTCCTTGAGCAAGACCCTTAACCCTCATTGCTCCAGGGATGTTGTGATGAACCCTGTGCTCACCTTGTAAGTCGTTTTCTGCTAAATGACCAAATGTAAATGAACATGACCAGCATTTTTTTTTATCCAGCAGCCTCCCTGATGGCATCAGCAAAATCAGTTCTGCTAAGCAAATGAACTAAGATACATGTTCCAAAAGTTTAAGGCAGGTCATCAGTGGGCGCGGTAGCTCAGTGGTTTAGGCGTTGAGCTATCAATCTGAAGGTTGGGGGTTCAAATCCCAGGCCCACTGAAGTTACCAATGTGGGTCCTTGAGCAAGACCCTTAACCTTCATTGCTCCAGGGATGTTGTGATTAACCCTATGCTCACCTTGTAAGTCGCTTTGGATAAAAGCGTCCAATAAATGACCAAATGTAATGTAAATGTAGTCAGTGGTATCACAATTTACTGAAGCAATAAGTTACGAGAGGGCGTGCATTATTGTAAATAAATCCAGGTGTCGATTAACACAACATGCACCCACTGGCATAATATGAAAAGTAAATACAATTCAATTAACGATGTTAAGGTGCTCCTACAATTAACAGTATTTATTTTCATTACGATTAATCACATCGTCAGTAATGTCACAGCTGGACAAACGGCTCAGCCAATCAGATTTAACGACCGGAACTACCCGTTTTACAATCACAGTTAATAAATAAACGTAAAAAAAATAATAATAAATGTATATTTGGGGGCGGCACAGTGGCTTTGTTGTTAGCATGTTCTCCTCTTAAGGATTCCTGGTTCGAATCCCAATCTGGGTGGAGTTTCCATGTTCTCCCCGTGTGGGTTTCCTCCATGTTCCTCCCAAAGTCCAAAACATGGATCAAGTCAACTGAATTCTCCAATTTGCCCCATATAGAGTTTGGGTGAGTGCGCGAGTGCCTAGTGATAGATTGCCGCCCTGTCCTGAGTGTATCTGCCCAGTGCCCGAAACGTTCTCCTCTGGATGGAGGATAAAGCGGAAGATAACAGATGTATAGATGGATGGAAGTATATTTGGGCATAGTGTTTAGCAAATGTGCCTCTCAATGCTGGGGATCCAGGTTCGAATCCAGAAGTTTCCATGTTCTCCCTGTGTCTTTCCGGGTTCTCCAGTTTCCTCCCACAGTCCAAAAACATGAGTGTGTGCCCAGTAATGGATTGGCGCCCTGCTCTGGTGTATCGCTCAGTGCCTGAAACGTTCTCCACTGGATGGGCAATGGAAACCAGGATGCTCGCCGTTGAACCATGGTTTCAGTGGAATATAATGAGATGAGAAGAGTCTATATATTTAAAAACAAAGTCCTGACACTTTTTTATCTAAAGCAACTGTTGTTTTTGGTTCTAGTCCAATAAAACTTTACCATTACAGGGAGAAAAAAATTTAAATAAATAAATAAAAAATAAAAAAACACATGACCCGTTTTGATAACAAAACTCAAACCTCTAGGATGGTCCTACCTCTCAGTGAAGATCCAAAATCAGCCATGGTGCCACTCTGATACCAAACACATACACACGGCAGAGTGCAGACAGAAAGAAGAAATAAAGAAAGAGGAAAAAGCTCTCTTTCAGCTCTGATCCTCTGGAGTGGGAGAAAAATGTGAGTGGGGAGGGAAGCAGCAGAGCCTTCTGGGATATGTTGTGCACCACTGACAGAGGGGCACGTGCCACTCTGCATAGAGAAGCCCATCATGACCAGGGCTTGTCCCAACCACACACCCTGATAACAGTATGATGGTCCCGAATTACGGACCAACATCAGTTATGGACCAATAAAAAGTAATCTAGATTAAGATACAAGGATCAAGGCATAATCTGGTCACTCAGGTAGAACAATATGCATTCCAGCGGCATTCTGCAATGATGGAGGCCAAGATAACTTCACCAAGTGAACATCGTGAACAAGATGCACTACGGACAACTTCATCTGGATTTCACTCTTATAGAAAATTAATCACAGAGCAGCGTCACAGAAATCAGTTACAGAGAAAATAAAAAGCAGAATCCCGATAAACATTATGTTTAAACCAAAAAAAAAAAAAACCCAAAGAATAAGACCAAAAATATATAACAATATTATAAATTCAAGTCATATAGAGAAATAGTCATTTATTCAGCAATTAAAAGACAAAATTAAGAGGTTTAAAAAAAAATAATAATAATAATCTCATGGAAGGGGGGGGTCCCCCATCCAGGGGAGAACGTTTCGGGTTCTGGGCGGATACACCCAGGTCAGTGCGCCAATCTATCACTGGACACTCACTCTATAGTATATTGTAAATATCAATCACACAGAATTTAATTGACTTCACCCATGTTTTTGGACAGTGGAAGAAAACCGGAGAACCCTGAGGAAACCCACACGGACACGGGGAGAACATGGAAACTCCACCCATATTGAGATTCTAACCAGGAATCCCTAGCGCTAAGAGGAGAACATGCTAACCACTAAGCCACCGTGCCGCCCTATATATGTTTATATAACATATATATAGGGCGGCACGGTGGCTTAGTGGTTAGCATGGGCACACACTCACTCACACAGACACACACACAAACACACTCTATATGGGGCAATTTGGAGCTTTTTCAATTGACCTTGATCCACGTTTTTGGACTGTGGGAGGAAACCGGAGAACCCGGAGGAAACCCATGCGGACACGGGGAGAACATGGAACCTCCACCCAGATTGGCATTCGAACCGGGAATCCCTAGTGCTGAGAGGAGAAACATGCCAACCACTAAGCCACCGTGCAGCCCTTAATTATTATAATAATAAAAGTAATTAGCAATGCACTTTTAGATTTCTTTGAAATGTAATTATCTTCGTCTACATCCTACTAGGGACACAGAGGGTTCCCCATGCCCATCCAGGGAAGAATGTCCAGACCAGGGCACCAACACATTCCAAAAGTAGCCCAATGTGTGGTTTGGTGGGCCCAAGTTGTCAATGTGGGGGGTCATGAGCGAGGTCCTCAAATGTTGAAGACCCTGTACTCTAAGCCCAAACATTCAGTTGGAAAAGCGTCTGCTGACTGACCTCACATTAATGTCATGCTAACCTCAATGAAGGAAGGTTGTTCCACATTGATAACACTGCTCTCCTCCAATCAGGCGCTTTGTTTGTTCTTGAGATAGATTGCACATACACTACAACATTTATCTAAGTAGCTTGTTTTTAATAATTTGTAGTAAAGCACCGGAAAATTATTTTTTAAATTTATTTTTTATTAAATTGACAACACCGATGCACGGTGGCTTAGTAGTTAGCATGTTCTCCTCTCAGCTCTAGGGATTCCCGGTTCGAATACCCATCTGGGTGGAGTTTCCATGTTCTCGCGTGTCCGCGTGAGTTTCCTCCGGGTTCTCCGGTTTCCTCCCACAGTCCAAAAACATGGATCAAGGTCGAGTGAATTCTCCAAGTTGCCCCATATAGAGTGTGTTTGTGCCCAGTGATAGACTGGTGCCCTGTCCTGGGTGTATCTGCCCAGCGCCCGAGATGTTCTGCCCTAGATGGGCATGAGGAACCCCCCCACAACCTAAATAGAGGATAAAGCGGAATAATGAATGAATGAATTAATAAATTGACAACACCGATGCACCATGGCTTGGTGGTTGGCATTTTCTCCTCTCAGCACTAGGGATTCCCAGTTCGATTACCAATCTGGGTGGAGTTTCCATGTTCTCCCCGTGTCTGTGTGGGTTTCCTCCTGGTTCTCCGGTTTCCTCCCACAGTCCAAAAACATGGATCAAGTCAAGTGGATTCTCCAAATTGCCCCATATAGAGTGTGTCTGTATGAGTGAGTGTGTGCCCAGCGATGGATTGGCGCCCTGTCCTGGGTGTATCTGCCCAGCGCCCAAGACATTCTCTCCCCCCCCCCCCCCCCCCCGCGACCCTAATATAGGATAAAGTGGAAGATAATGGATGGATGGGACCCTATGGGACCCTCAGCAGTCTGATCAGCTGATCATACATCAGCAGCAGTCATGCACTATTCCCTCACACACTCAGTTACGAGTGCATCGGTAGGTTCTCCTACAGACCTACAGAACCTCCTTGGTTTACGGACACTACGCGGAATTAAAAATAAGTTGGGCTCGAACTGAAAGCAAAACACAAAACAGCGTGAATGAGAAGGAGGAAGCGGCGCCGCGGGGTTATCGCAGTGACAGGAAGTAAGAACCAAAAGGCTGTACCTAATGAAGGAAATGTGAATTTCTTCTTGCGCTTCTTAAACAAGCCACGTTTTCTCCAAGGCAGCCACCTGCTCATGTTCAGCGCTCCGTCCCCGCGGTGGACGGACCCAACGATCGGGAGAACCGAACTGAACGATGGCACAACAGGAAGTAAGGTGAAGATACAGGAAACTGATGCTTTGAAAGGTGCAATGCATGCTGGGAGCATAAAGTAATAAAAAAGATTTGTGAGAAATGAGGGGAGGTGACGTGAACATCTGATGGAGCTGTTTGATGATTAGAGGAACGTGTGCGTGCACACACACACACACACACACACACACACACGATGTTAGCTTCCTCTTTTGTGCTATTTTCACAACACTGATAATGAAACTATATGGGATGCAGCTCGTCAGGCTTTTCTTGCATCAGATGCTCAGACTCTGAGAGACGCCCCAGAGTAACGTCAACTACAAACTAACAAACACATCAGCTTAACATAGAGTGACAGTTTGTGTGGGACAATGCCAATGCACTGCGCATATATATATGTGTGTGTGTGTGTGTGTGTGTGTATGTGTGTGTGTGTGTGTGTGGCGGCACGGTGGATTAGTGCTTAGCATGTTCTCCTCTCAGCACTAGGGATTCCCGGTTTGAATCCCCATCTGGGTGGAGTTTCCATGTTCTCCCTGTGTCTGCGTGGGTTTCCTCCGGGTTCTCCGGTTTCCTCCCACAGTCCAAAAACATGGATCAAGTCAACTGAGTTCTCCAAATTGCCCCATGTAGAGTGTGTGAGTGTGTCTGTGTGAGTGAGTGTGTGCCCAGCGATAGATTGGTGCCCTGTCCTGGGTGTATCTGCCTAGCACCCGAGTTTTCCCCTGAATGGGCATGGGCATGGGCATGGGCATGGGGATGGGGAACCCCCCCCGCGACCCTAATAGAGGATAAGAGGATAAAGGGGGAGATAATGGATGGATGATTTTATAGTTTTTTTTCCCCATTTTTCTTCTATTATTTTCTTTTCATTTCTTGTCTCCATCTGTTTCCATCTCTTTCTATTGATTTATTCTTGGAATCCGAGTTTATCGTGATTTACTTTTTTCTTCTATCCTCTTTTTATTTTTTAGACAGCGTTACAAACTACACACTTTGGGGATTATTCTGGTATGAAATGATGCCGATTGAGTTAAAAATGACCGAGTTATGACGATTTGAAAACTGAAAAGAGTTGACGAAAGGAAATTAACATGGGAGTCTATGGAGCAGTTTCAGTCACTCACAGCAAACAAACCCTCATAACTCGAAAATTAAAACTTTAATCCTCATGAGCCTTTGTCCTGTTAGAAAGGAGAAAAATCCCTATCATTTAAGGGTAAAATGGTGTTTCTAGGTGAAAGTGTCAGAGGTTTGTTTGGAGAAAACTGAAACAGTGGAAGTGGATTTGAGTGGGGCAGTTAAAATCGGCAGTTCAAAAATCAACCCCATTCATTCCTATGGGGATTTTTAAAAATAAACATTTTTTTAATGAAAACTATAAATGTTACAAACTCCAAAGATCTATATGTTACAGTTATTAGTGATTTGCATAAATGGAATGTTCAGAACCGGCCGCTGCGTTTCCATGGCTATTAAAGTTCTACCTGGAACACTGCTGCCATTACCCATCTGACGTCAAACACAAGGGAAAGACAAATCAGAGCTCTGTTTTGGGGTAGTTACCTCAAAGAAAACAAAAGTTAAGGACAAACGAATTAATAATTATTCGAGGAGAAAGACCACCATGAATGAAATCCAGGAACAAGAGCAAGGAGCCATGGAGGACACTTGCTTTATAGCCCCAGAGAGCCATGGATCCCCATTTCAGGAGAACCTACAGCAGCATGAGAATCCAGACGGCGGCCAAGATAGTGAAGGTAGTCCATTGCAGCAGGAATGCATTGATCAGACCCTCAACATGAAGGTGGAGAAGAAGCGAGCGTTCAATAATGGTGACGGTAGGAAATGAGCCTTTATTACACATTAAATATCTGGTTCCACATTGGCTCACTCAGCCGCAGTCTGAAATCCATCCATCATCTTCCACTTTATCCTAAAATAAAGTTAGGCGGTCGGGGGGGGGGGGGGGGGGGGTGTTCCCTATGCCCATCCAGGGAAGAACGTTTCGGGCGCTGGGCAGATACACCCAGGACAGGGCGCCAATCTATCGCTGCGCACACACTCACTCACCCACACTTTCTATATGGGGCAATTTGGAGAACTCCATTGACTTGATCCATGTTTTTAGACTGTGGGAGGAAACTGGAAAACCTGGAGGAAACCCACGCAGACACGGGGAGAACATGGAAACTCCAACCAGATGGGGATTTGAACCGGGAGTCCCTAGCGCTGAGAGGCGAACGTGCTAACCACTAAGCCACCGTGCCGCCCCCCAGTCGGAAATCAGCACAGAAAATATATTAAAGTTGAATTTTTTATCTTCTTTTTTGTAGAAGTTGAACTAATCACTTATGAGGATCCACCATCAACATGTGTTCATACAATGGAGGTTTATGAGGCTGAGACTGGAGGTGTTGGTTGTTCCTCTGTATATTCATTGCCAGATCAAGTTCCATTGACAGCTGCTCAACCTCCTCAGGAGGCTATGTCTCCTGTGGAGATTCCATCTGCATCTCAAACACCTCAAGAGGCAATGACTACTGAAGAGTATCCAGCTTCACCTCAAACTCCTCAAGAGGCCATGACTCCTGCAGAGTATCCAGCTTCACCTCAAACTCCTCAAGAGGCCATGACTCCTGAAGAGTATCCTGCTGCACCTCAACCTCCTTATGAGGCCATGACTCCTGCAGAGTATCAAGCTGCACCTCAACCTCCGGAAGCCATGTCTCCTGAAGAATATCCAGCTGCACCTCAACCTCCTCAAGAGGCCATGACACCTGCAGAGTATCCAGCTGCACCTCAATCTCAAGAGGCCATGACTCCTGAAGAGTATCCAGCTGAACCTCAACCTCAAGAGGCCACGACTCCTGCGGAGTATCCAGCTGCAACTCAACAAGAGGACATGATTCCTGAACAGTGTCCAGCTGCACCTCAACCTCCTCAAGAGGACATGACTCTTGCAGAGTATCCAGTTTCTCCTCAACCTCCTCAAGAAGCTGCACCTCAACCTCAAGAGGCCATGACTCATGAAGAGTACCCAGCTGAACCTCAACCTCAAGAAGCCATGACTCTTGTGGAGTATCCAGCTGCACCTCAACAACAAGAAGACATGATTCCTGAACAGTATCCAGCTGCACCTGAACCTCCTCAAGAGGCCATGACTCCTGCAGAGTATTCAGCTGCACCTCAATCTCAAGAGGACATGATTCCTGAAGAGTGTCCAGATGCACCTCAACCTCCTCAAGAGACCATGACTTCTGAGGAGTGTCCAGATGCACTTCAACCTCCTCAAAAAACTATGACTCCTGCAGAGTATCCAGCTTCTTCTCAACCTCCTCAAGAAGCGATGACTCCTGAAGAGTATCCAGCTGCAACTCATCCTCCTCAAGAGGCCATTCTTTCTGAGGAGTGTCCAGCTGCAGCTCAACCTCGAGAGGCCATGACTCCTGCAGAGCGTCCAGGTCAACCTCAACCTCCTCAAGAGGCCATGACTCCTGCAGAGTATCAAGATGCACCTCAACCTCAAGAGACCATGACTCCTGCAGAACATCCAGATGCACCTCAATCTCAAGAGACCATGACTCCTGAAGAGTATCCAGCTGCACCTCAACCTCCTCAAGAGGCCATGATTCCTGTAGAGTATCCAGCTGCACAAGTGGAAATGTCCAGCCTCCCAACTCGTAAGTGAACTTGGTTCATAAATCATACATTCATGTAAAATTTTTTACTCTGAAAATTAAAGTTTGCTTGTTTCTTATTTGTTGTAGAACTTGAACCAAACCCTTATGTTGAGGATCCTCCTACATCATGGGTTGACATGGTTGAGGCTTTTGTGGCTGAGAAAAGATGTACTGCATGGTACCCTCCTCAAGAGGCCATGACTCCTGAAGAGTGTCCAGCTGCAACTCAACCTCCTCAACAGGCCTTGACTCCTGAAGAGTGTCCAGCTGCACCTCAAGCTCCTCAAGAGTACATGACTCCTGAAGAGTGTCCAGCTGCACCTCAACCTCCTCAAGAGGCCATGACCCCTGAAGCGAGTCCAGCTGCACCTCCTGAAACGAGTCCAGCTGCACCTCAACCTCCTCAAGAGTCCTTGACTCCTGAAAAGTGTCCAGCTGCACCTCAACGTCCTAAAGAGGCCATGACTCCTGAAGCGAGTCCAGCTGCACCTCCTGAAGAGAGTCCAGCTGCACCTCAAGCTCCTCAAGAGGCCATGACTCCTGAACAGTGTCCAGCTGCACCTCAACCTCCTCAAGAGGCCATGACTCCAGAAGAGTGTCCAGCTGCACCTCAACCTCCTCAAGAGGCCATGACTCCTGAAGAGTGTACAGGTGAACCTCAACCTCCTCAAGAGGCCATGACTCATGCAGAGCGTCCAGCTGCACCTCAACCTCCTCAAGAGGCCGTGACCCCTGAAGAGTGTCCAGCTGCACCTGAACCTCCTCAAGAGGCCATCACTCCTGAAGAGTGTCCAGCTGCATCCCAAATTCATCAACAGTACTTTACTCATGCAGTGTATCCCACTGCACCTCTACCTCCTCAACAGTACTTTAGTCATGCAGGGTATCCTATTGCACTTCTACCTCCTCAACATTACGTTAATCATGTAGAGTATCCCGGTGCACCTCTACCTCCTCAACAATACTTTACTCATGTAGAGTATCCCGGTGCACCTCTACCTACTCAACAGTGCTTTACTCAGTATCCAGCTGCACCTCTACCTTCTCAAGAGGTCCATGAGTCCTGCAGAACGTCCAGGTGCACCTCAACCTCCTCAAGAAGCCATGAATCCTGCAGAGCGTCCAGGTGAACCTCAAGCTCCTCAAAAGCCTTGACTCCTGCAGAGTGTCCAGGTGAACCTCAATCTCCTCAAAGGGCCATGACTCCTAAAGAGCATCCAGCTGAACCTCAATCTCCTCAAGAGGCCATGAATCCTGCAGAGCATCCAGGTGAACCTCAATCTCCTCAAAAGGCCTTGACTCCGGCAGAGTGTCCAGGTGAACCTCAATCTCCTAAAAGGGCCATGACTCCTAAAGAGCGTCAAGCTGCACCTCAACCTCCTCAAGAGGCCATGAATCCTGCAGAGCGTCCAAGTGAACCTCAATCTCCTCAAAAGGCCTTGAATCCTGCAGAGTATCCAGGTGAACCTCAATCTCCTCAAAGGGCCATGACTCCTAAAGAGCGTCCAGCTGCACCTCAACCTCCTCGAGAGGCCATGACTCCTGCAGAGTATACAGCTGTACCCCAAATTCCTCAACAGTACTTTACTCCAGCTGCACCTCTACCTCCTCAACAGTACTTTACTCATGCAGGGTATCCTGCTGCACCTCAACCTCCTCAACAGTACTTTACTCATGCAGGGTATCCCGCTGCACCTCAACAGTACTTTACTCATGCAGGGTATCCTGCTGCACCTCTACATCCTCAACAGTACTTTACCCATGCAGAGTATCCAGCTGTACCTCAACCTCCTCAAGAGGTAACTCCTGTAGAGCGTCCAGGTGAACCTCAACCTCCTCAAGAGGCCATGACTCCTGCAGAGCGTCCAGGTGAACCTCAACCTCCTCAAGAGGCCATGACTCCTGCAGAGCGTCCAGGTGAACCTCAACCTCCTCAAGAAGCCATGAATCCTGCAGAGCGTCCAGGTGAACCTCAACCTCCTCAAGAGGCCATGACTCCTGCAGAGCGTCCAGGTGAACATCAACCTCTTCTAGAGGCCATGACTCCTGCAGAGCGTCCAGGTGAACCTCAACCTCCTCAAGAGGCAATGACTCCTGCAGGGTATCCAGCTGCACAGGTGGAAATGTCCACCATTGCAACGCGTGAGTCCAGTTCAAAAATCATACAGATTCATGTACTTATGGACTAATGAAGTAAAACTTGTTACTCTGTGAATTAAACTTTAATTGTTTGCTCTTATTTGCCATAGAACTCGAACCAAACCTTTATGTCGAGGGTACTCCTACATCATGGGGTCACATGGTTGAGGCGATTGATGCTGAGACAGGACATGCTGTCTGGTACCCCGTTAATCCTTTGTCAAATCAATACGTTCCGGTGACAGCTGGACCTCAACCTCCTCAACAGTACTTTACTCATGCAGAGTATCCAGCTGCGTCCAGCCTTCCAATGCGTGAGTAGACCCAGTTCATCCATCATACACATTCATGTACTGATGGACTAATGACGTAAACATTGTTACTCAGTAAAATTATTTCAAGTTTAAATTGTTTGTTCTTATTTATTGTAGAACTCGAACCAAATACATATGTTGAGGGTCCACTTACACCATGGGGTCAAATGGTTGAGGTTGTTGAGGCTGAGACAGGACGTGCTGTCTTTTACCCCGTTTATCCATTACCAAATCAGTACGTTCAGGTGATGGCTGGCCCTCAACCGCCTCAAGAGTATGTTATTCCAGCAGAGTATCCAGTTGCACCTCAACCTCGAGAGGGCATGACTCTTACAGAGTATCCAGCTGCACCTCAACCTCCTCAAGAGGCCATGACTCCTGTAGAGTATGCAGCTGCACAAGTGGAAATGTCCAGCCTTGCAATGCGTGAGTCCAGTTCATAAATCATACACATTCATGTACTTATGGACTAATGAAGTAAAACTTGTTACTCTGTAAATTAAAGTTTAATTGTTTATTATTTGTTGCAGAACTCAAACCGAATATTTCTTTTGAGGGTCCGCCTACATCATGGGGTCATATAGTTGAGGGTTTTGAGACTAAGACAGGAGGTGCTGTCTTGTACCCTGATTATTTATTGACAAATCAGTACATTCCGTTGACAGCTGGACCTCAGCCTCAAAAACCCGTACATATGACCAGGAACCAGGAGGTTCCAGCTCCCGCTTTTCAAAACAGGAGACGACAAAGAAGGAACAGAACATTTTATCCTACAACCTCTGCAGACAAAACTGCCGATCATAATCCTTCTGTCAATGAAGGACAGATGGGAAGAGAAAATAAAAAGGGCAGGAATCAGTGGCCAGCACCTCCACATCACCGACAAACATACAATACCGACCAGAGGGACTATAGAAACCAGAGGGGCAAAGTCAGGCACCCACCCCACGGGTACATGAACATCCAGCGAGACGTGGCCCATGAACAATTCCCCTTTCCAAACAGAGAAGGACTTGAGATTTATGAAGCTGGAACAGGAGCTGCCTTCTCCCCCTTTATTCCATGGGAACTTCAGGCTGGGCAGATGATAGTTGGACCTCAAACTCCTTCAGAGCACATTAATGTTTTTGATGATCCAGCTGTAATGCAAGCTTCATCCAGTTTCCCAATGCGTGAGTAGACCTGATTCATACATCATACACATTCATGTACTGATGGACTAATAAAAGTAAATTGAAATTTGAAAATGGATATTATGATTGACATTTTACTTTGTGAAGCAGAAGAGGAGCTCAAACTGGACACTGCTGAAAGCACCAATGCTTTAGAGCTCAAGAAACCAAAAACCTGGTGGGGAACTCAAGGACATGGAAGAATGACCAAGAACCAGGCTGAAGTTCTACCTTTTCAAAACAGGAGGCGACAGAGGATGACTAGAACATTTCTTCCTGAAGCTCCTGCTGCAAGAAGTGGCCCTCAGAAGCCCAAAAGAGCCCCCATCACACAAAACCCTTTAGTCAATGGAAGGGAAACTAAAGTACCTCCACACAACCCACAAATATACTACAGCAACCGTGACAACAGGGACTGCCGAAACCAGAGGGGCAATGCCAGGACCTTGCAGCACTGGTTCATGCATGACCAGCGAGACTAAACCAAACTGTGAGACAATTTAAACTTCACCAACTATATAACATCTCACAGATCCATAGTTTAGATATTCAAAGTTTACACTGTATTTTAATTGTAATTAATATATTATACACACATTGGACATTCTCTATTCCCATGTTATACTAAAGCAATAAGGTACTAGAGCGTGTGCATTATTGTGAGTAAACTGCAGGAAAGAGGTGTTGGGCTCGACCAATGCAAAGTACATTTACATCTCTTTCCCATGATATCCGCAAATAATGCCCAACCTCGAGTGACTTACCGCTTTTATAAACCAATTACAAACATAAATGTGTTTATTCAAAGCATAAAAACTGGTCTGCAGTTGTTTAAGTAAAAATTGATCGCTGAGTAACAGGATTCCGGATTCTCCAGCATCTATGTCAATATTTTAAGTCGACACATCGGGTTTGTTTTTATATTCAATATTTATTCCTTTTGAACCCTAAATTTCATTTGATCAAATAAAGGTTTTTCCTCACGCATGTGATGTCATTGAGTCTCCAGTCATTGGTCAGCGCCACCCAAAAAAAATATTTTTTTTAAATAATATAAAATGGCAGCAGAGCCAAAGACGCGTAGCAAAGAGCGTCAGAAAAATACACAACAAATATAGTTTTAATAAATTATCCATCCATCCATTATCTTCCACTTTATCCTCCACTAGGGTCGCGGGGGGGGGTTCCCCATGCCCATCCAAGGGAGAACGTTTCGGGCGCTGAGCAGATACACCCAGGACAGGGCGCCAATCTATCACTGGGCACACTCACTAACACAAACACACTCTATGGGGCAATTTAGAGAACTCAATTGACTTGATCCATGTTTTTGGACTGTGGGAGGAAACCCATGCGGACGCGGGGAGAACATGGAAACTCCACCCAGATTGGGATTCGAACCGGGAATCCCTAGTGCTGAGAGGCGCTGTGTTAACCACTAAGCCATCGTGCCACCCTGCGTAATAAATAAAATAGAAAAACAAAAAAAAAAAAGAAATTAAGAAAACTGCAAAAATGTATTATGTGTAGACATACTGTACAAATGAGATGTAATGTGTGAATTTAGTGCAGGTTCCCGTTTAACATTGTAATGGCTTTGAGAAAGAAGCTGTCCCTGAGTCTATTCGTTTTGGCCGGTATGGACCTGTGGCGTCTGCCAGAAGGCAACAGGTTGCAAAGGTAGAAGCCGGGGTGGGGTTTGGGTATTTATAACACATGTTGGGTATTTATAAACACATGTACATCACACCCACCGTCAACTTAGACAAATAGAAGGGATAATAGCTCAGGTATTTAGGAACTTTATTCCTGAGATTTGGTCGCACTCTCTCAGACACGTTAAGATTTTATTGGATGTATAAAGAGTGCTTGATCGTCCTGCTGCTGGAGAAAAGATCACAGGCAGAAGCCGTCGGAGTCCCGACACAAGGCCGTGTGACAGGTTTAGGATCGTGGATCTGTAGTTACATTACAGATAAAGAAAATCTCCACCCAGATTGGGATTCGAACCGGGAACCCCTAGAGGCGCTGTGCTGAGAGGCGCTGTGTTAACCACTAAGCCACCGTGCCACCCTGCGTAATAAATAAAATAGGATCGCAAAAATGTATTATGTGTATACTGTACAAATGAGACATTACAGGTACATTGATGGCTTTGAGAAAGAAGTGTAACAGATTTAGGACCGATCTGTAGTTACATTACAGATAAAGAAAATCTGATGAGCGTCACATCGTAATGGCAACGTGTGGGACTGATGGGGCTCTACAGTGTACTGCAGATGGATTTGGGAGGGCCGAAAAATAAGGCATTATGTTTGTGACACAGAGGTACAAATGCAGTTCATGATGCTACTAATCCCTCAGAGCAACTGAACAAACACTGAGCCGATGATGAAGAGAGTGAAGGGGTAAGAAAGAGCAAGCAAAGTGGTGGGAATATGTTTTTCAATCTCTAGAAGTCTCTGACTAATTCTACAGCTGCTGCTTTAGAGCGCACGCCTGTGTGTGTGTGTGTGTGGATAGAGGTACAGTCCGATGTTGGCTTGGCTGATGGAACATATGTCTTTACACATTCCAGTGAGTTCTAAAATCCCTCCATTCTTCCTTCGCTCCTGCCATCACGCTCTTCTATAATCACAGTAGAAACTCATTCACACTTATTATTTTGAGCTTAAGTTCTAAGACAGAACAACATGTACAGCACTAATAATAATAATAAGGCATGGTGGCTTAGTGGTTGGCATGTTCTCTCAGCGCTAGGGATTCCCGGTTTGAATCCCCATCTGGGTGGAGTTTCCATGTTCTCCCCGTGTCTGTGTGGGTTTCCTCCGGGTTCTCCAGTTTCCTTCCACAGTCCAAAAACATGGATCAAGGTCAATTGAGTTCTCCAAATTGCCCCATATAGAGTGTGTTTGAGTGAGTGAGTGCACTCAGCAATAGATTGGCATCCTGTCCTGGGTGTATCTGCCCAGCGCTGGAAACGTTCTCCCCAGGATGGGCATGGGGAACCCTACTGCGATGGATAATAATAATAATAATAATAATAATAATACCCAAGTAACAATTTAGTGTTAAACTCTGTGTTCCTCACTGATTTGGTACCAGTACCATTTTCTTAATTGATGGTTCTACTCTGTACTCTATCAGGTTAAGTACCTAAGCTAATGTACAAATACAGTGTGCAACCGCCTACCTGAAAAAGGCGAGTATGTGAGGGTGTGCATTATTGTGAATAACCTGAGACTTACACTAGCCTGTTTCATTTAATTATTTAATTCCATCATCTGGAAAACGCCAACGAGAATGGTCCTGCGACCGCAAAACGTCTATTAAACATGAAAAACCCACGTACATGTAACAGGACAGAAACTCTGCCCCCCCCACCCCTTTACTTCTGCAAAGCCAGCATCCAAGATGTTCCCTCACTAGTCTGATTTAGACTTTCCCCATTCTCTCGACCACATCACCACACCCTCACAGGATATTTATAGCACAGCCTCAAACAAGATTCTCTTTCTTTCCCGTTCTCGCTCATACACACAAACTGGTCTAGTTTGCATAATTGCATAATGTTATACAACTGCTAAATAATGATCTTCTTTTATTACATGTCTTTCACATAGTTTGTTGGTTACGAGGGGAATTTAAAACCTAAAAACTTAGAACTGCCTGCACCATCATAAACACTCTCACATGAGACAGTACCTGATTATCTGGAGTGGAATTCTTTACAGTTCATACAGATTCGATTAAAAAGTCCTAAAAACTGATCAGTTACAAAATATGATTCAAAAGAAAGTTTCTAAAGAAGTAGCATCTACGGTTTGGTGAAACGTGTGTGTGGGTGGGTGTGTGTGTGGTGGGTGTGTGTTATGTACTCTTTAAAACCACCATGAAGCATCTCAAGGGGCTTTATTTCAGCGATCTTTAGAGAGGGGTTGTCTATGCACCCCGCTGTGATTCAGGGGTGTATTTTGGGCGTCACGCAGAATAAGAATAAGCCAATCAGTGTGTTTATTTGATATTTGCTTGAAATTCCTTATTCACATTTACATTTTAGAAGCTAATCTTCTGGGAGGTCCATTAGTTGGTGCTTAGCCTTCAAAGCTTGGCTTCAGAAGAAGCATTCATACACCACTGCTAAAGTTAATCATCACACAACATCTAATTACCAAGTGACCATGGCTTCACACACACACACACACACACACACACACACACACACACACACACACACAAGGTAAAATTGCACCCTGTGTATGTGGTTGGGTGCATGTGTAAGATGATAACCCTAAATGTAACTTCTTTTATGTACCATTTTTTCAACACACACACACACACACACACACACACACACACACACACACACACACACACACACACACACACACACACACAGTCTCAGCTTTCCAACAACAATAGCAGAGACCCAGCTCTACCAAACCCGTCACACTGTGTCAACAACACAGCCATGAAACTGTAGTGCACTCCAGAATGTTAAGAAGGAGAACAAACAGGTGAAGTGTGGGGCATCCATGAAGCTATTGACTTTAACTCTCTGAGCAAAACAGACACACAAAGCAATACTGGTGCTAAAGCTGCAGCTGACTGCTATGTGCATAAAGAAAACCTGTTGGAACCCTGTAAGCTGTAACATCTTGTGTGTGTGTGTGTGTGTGTGTGTGTGTGTGTGTGTGTGTGTGTGTGTGTGTGTGTGTGTGTGTAAGCAGGGAGCCTGGGTCTTGCATAGTTTATTTTATTCTCCAGTCTGGCAAAGCAACCAGTCAGCCAACTAATAAACGCTGACAAGTGCAGAGGCCAGATTAACTGTAACCTGGAGACTGAATTATCAGACATCCTCATTCAGCTTTCAGTGCAGAGTCAACGGCTCACAACCAGCGGCGTCCCGAGCGGCCTTAAATCTTTTTTTCACGATAATTTGTAAAGAATTAATTTGGTTTTGAATGTTTGTAAGGGCGGCACGGTGGCTCAGTGGTTAGCATGTTCGTCTCTCAGCGCTAGGGATTCCCGGTTCTGGGTTCCCGGTACGGACGGGAATCCCCATCTGGGTGGAGTTTCCATGTTCTCCCCGTGTCCGCGTGGGTTTCCTCCGGGTTCTCCGGTTTCCTCCCACAGTCCAAAAATATGGATCAAGTCAATTGAATTCTCAAAAATTGCCCCATATAGAGTGTCTGTGTGAGTGTGTGCCCAGCGATGGATTGGCACCCTGTCCTGGGTCTATCTGCCCAGCGCCCGAAACGTTCTCCCCTGGATGGGCATGGGGAACCCCACCGCGACCCTAAGAGAGGATAAAGCAGAAGATAATGAATGAATGAATGAATTTGTAAAGAATTAATTTGATTTAGGGCGGCACGGTGGCTTAGTGGTTAGCACGTTCGTCTCTCAGCGCTAGGGATTCCCGGTTCGAATCCCCATCTGGGTGGAGTTTCCATGTTCTCCCCGTGTCCGCGTGGGTTTCCTCCGGGTTCTCCGGTTTCCTCCCACAGTCCAAAAATATGGATCAAGTCAATTGAATTCTCCAAATTGCCCCATATAGAGTGTATGTGTGTGTGAGTGAGTGTGTGTCCAGTGATGGACTTGCATCCTGTCCTGGGTGTTTCTGCCCAGCGCCTGAGACATTCTCCCGTGGATGGGCATGGGGAACCCCACCGCGACCCTAATAGAGGATAAAGTGGGAGATAATGAATGAATGAATGAATGATTTGGTTTTGAATGTTTGTACTTAATGATGCCTTGGCATGGCTTATGTAAGACAAACGGGAATTTGAAACTAAATTGTAGATGATTTCTAACATTTTTGGTTTGTTTTGAATGTATATTGGAGATGTATATTAAGGTGGGTGACACCTGTGGCGTGTGGTGGGGAGGACGCACCTGAAGGGTCAAAATATTCATGTCTGAGAATCACTAAAAGTCAAAATACGAGTGCTGTCTGATCTTTTCTTTTACTAGGGAAGGTTCCTCATGTCCACCCAGGGAAGAACTAAACAGGCACTGCACATATCCACCCAGGACAGGGAACCAATCCATCCATTCGAACCGTCCTGAACGTGATTACATTATTACCCGTCTGCATACAATTACAGGAAGATTAATAGGAAGTGCAAACAGAACAGTTTGAGACACTTCCCATCCTTCAGTCAGAGGAACGTCATTCATGAAGCATCAGTGTTATGATTGAATAAAGCTTTGCTTTCCAAGCTCCTCATTCTGGAAACGTAGACGTGAGACGTTCTCCAAATCCATCAACAGGCTGAACAGCTGTAAAAACACACCCCCCACCCTCACTCCCACTCACTCCACTCACACCCTCACCCCCACCCTCAATCACCTCCCTCCACTCACTTCACTTCGCCTCACTCCCACCCTCACTCACTCAATCCTGATTCCACTCCCTCCACTCCACTCACTGATTCCACTCACTCCCTCCACTCACTCCCTCCACCCACTCCCTCCACCCACTCCCTCCACCCACTCCCTCCACCCACTCACTGATTCCACTCACTCCTTCCACTCCGTCCCTCCACTCACTGATTCCACTCACTGAGTCCACTCACTGATTCCACTCACTGATTCCACTCACTGATTCCACTCACTGATTCCACTCACTGATTCCACTCACTCCTTCCACTCACTGATTCCACTCGCTCCTTCCACTCACTGATTCCACTCGCTCACTCCCCTCACTGATTCCACTCACTCCCCTCACTGATTCCACTCACTCCCCTCACTGATTCCACTCACTCCTTCCACTCCGTCCCTCCACTCACTGATTCCACTCACTGAGTCCACTCACTGATTCCACTCACTGATTCCACTCACTGATTCCACTCACTGATTCCACTCACTGATTCCACTCACTGATTCCACTCACTCCTTCCACTCACTCCTTCCACTCACTCCTTCCACTCGCTCACTCCCCTCACTGATTCCACTCACTCCCCTCACTGATTCCACTCACACACTCACTCCCTTCACTCCACTCCACTCCGTTGCAGAAGTGATGCACGTTGATTAGAGTTTTTTTTTAACTGTCTGTATTTGGCAGAATTAGGAAGCTTAGTTTTATGGTGTAGTGATGAGCAGGTTCGCCTCTCGGCGCTGGGGATCCAGGTTCGAGTCCCAATTGGGTAAAGTTTACATGTCCTCCCACATGTATTTAAAACACACCCCACCCCCCTTAACTCACTCGCAGTCAGACAGCATCAGAAACCAACCGTCCAATGAGAGCTCAGGACAGAAACACGCTCTGACTCACTGTGTTTCCCACTAATTGTCATTAAGATCATTAATGATTTTCTCCTGTGATCTTTTAATCACCCGGTTTATAAACAGCTCAGTCTTAACTGGTGGTGTGGACTGAATGTGGTGGCTTTCATACCGCGCTTGGTTTTGGGTGCAGCAGGTCTGATCTCTGTGACGATGCTGAATAAGCATTAACAGTCTGCGGGCCGCAGCCGACAGACGCAGAAATGAAAGCCTTTAGACTTCACGCATCTCTGACTTTATAAAGTGGATTTAAATCTGCTTTGAATGCATCTTGGGGAAATTTAAACGTCTTTTCATGTCAGCTCTGTTCACTTGGATAGAACCTTACTGAACCCGAGTTAACTTAATGGAACTCCACTGAACTTCATTTTGTTCGTTTGTTAAATGAATCTGCACCAAGTTTTTTAGACACAAATGACGGAAGATGAATGTTTTATACAAACCAACCAACAAGATTATAAACTGATGACTAAGCACATTTAAAAACAACAAAGTCTCATTACTGTCTGTGTGTGTGTGTGTGTGTGTGTGTGTGTGTGTGTAAACAGTTGCCACAACTACAATAATCCCTCATAAATGCCACACCTACTACAATCCACACAAACAGTTGCCACACCTACAATAATCCGTCATACAGTTGCCATACGTAAAATAATCCCTCACAAACATTTGCCACAACTACAATAATCCCTCACAAACCAAACAGTTGCCACAACTACAATAATCCCTTATAGACAGTTGCCACAACTACAATAATCCCTTATAGACAGTTGCCACATCCAATGCCAATCCCTTATAAACAGTCGCCACAACTACAATAATCCCTCAAACTCCACACCTACTACAATCCACACAAACAGTTGCCACACCTACAATAATCCCTCATACAGTTGCCATACGTAAAATAATCCTGCATTAACAGTTGCCATACCTATAATAATCCCTCACAAACATTTGCCTCAACTACAATAATCCCTCACAAACCAAACAGTTGCCATACCTACAATAATCCCTCATATACCGTTCCCCCATTATTGCCATACCTACAATAATCCCTTATAAACAGTTGCCACAACTACAATAATCCCTCATAGACAGTTGCCACAACTACAATAATCCCATAGACAGTTGCCACATCCAATGCCAATCCCTTATAAACAGTTGCCACACCCACTATAATCCCTAAAACAGTTGCCACCTAGCATAATCCTTCAAATATACAGTATAATTTATTATTATTTCATCACGTTTCAATTCTTAAAAAAATGCAGAGCATTTGGATATAAAAAAAAAAAAAAATAAAAAAAAATAAATAAATTAAAAAATTAAAACGTCAGCCAATCAGAACGTGCCCCACAATTTAAAGCTTTCGAAAACCCAAAGAACAAAACATAAAATACGCTAAATAAATGGATTTGGCCGTGTGATGATTTTATTTCTTTGCAGAATAAAGTGGTTTATAAGAGAGAGAGAATACTGTGAAGCTTCTGTTGGATGAAATTGCATTCTAAATGTTCTATGTAATTAAAACTCGAATGGAAACGGCCGAAGAAGCCGGGAAAACTCTCTCACCGTAACCAGGCAACCAGGTTCCTATCTGAAAAAATAAAGCCATTGTGGTGGAGAACCGTGTCATAAATCCAGATCCGCAATGGAATTTCAGCCCGAGGAAAGCCACGGCATTCCCATACCCACACACAGAGCAGGAGAGAGAACGAGTGCACCCGATCCAGGGCCCCAGGCTGGAACCGCTGCCACTCATTTAACTGCCACAGATTCAGTTCCCAACCAGAAGGGACCAACAGCATGCATAACCCCACAGACAGACGTGTACCTGACACATTTGTGGTTCTACCTTCCCTCCCTGTGATGTTCACCTGTAGCGACTTTCACTTGGCTGTGCTCTCTCTCCCTCTCTCTCAGCAACCCTATATTACAGCATTACTAATTATTATTTCTGTTATTATATATAGTATAGCTTTTAAGCCCCATGCTTTTAGCTTTGAACCTTGAGCTTTAGTTTTAATCCAAATCCTTCAGCATGCAGGATCCCAAACTTTAAAGTACAAGTATAAGCCTCGGAAGAAAAACTTATAGGAGCATGTATGTCAGCGACCACCATAGGAACATTTATAAAGACACAATATTAACTACAAGGAACACTATAAAGACACAAATTAGGGCACATCTGTTAATCATCGTGTCCTGGTGCTTCATGCACAACCACAGGTGCATAGAATTTGGCTGTGGTTCCCTAAAACAGTTTGTGGAAGAACTTTTATTGCACATATTGCATGATGGGGTGAGGCTGGTGTGGAAGAACTTGACTGCCGTGCATTGAGACACGACCCCTGAAATCAACCCCATTAAACACTTTTGGGACTAAAATCTAACTAAATTAGAGTCTATAACTTCTCGTCCATGTTCTCAGTTCCACTTACTATAAAGATGGACTTTGTAGTTCTACAAATCCAGACTGTAGTCCATCTGTTTGTGTTCTACAGTGCATACTGTGCATGTCCTCTTTACACTGTTCTAATGGTCAGGACCCCAATAGTACCACCAGCCAAATAATCCCTGCTCTGTGGTGGTACTATTGGGGTCCTGACAATGAGAGCAGAGTAAAGGGGACGTACACAGTATGTACTGTAGAACACAAGCAGATGGACTTTGTAGTTCTACAAATCCAGACTGTAGTCCATCTGTTTGTGTTCCACAGTACTGTGTACGTCACCTTTACTCTGTTCTAATGGTCAGGACCCCAATAGTACCACCACAGAGCAGAGGTTATTTGGTGGGTGCATTATTCCTATCCCAGCAGTGTCACTGAGGTGTAGAAATGAACCTCCAGCAGAGCACTAAAACCCCCTCACCACATCAGTGTCACCGCAGAACTGACAATAAACAATCCAGCACCCAAATGATACCTGTTCTGTGATGCTCCTGACCAACAGAGAACAGAGAACCAACAGGGGACTAACAACAACAAAGAACACAGATGGACTACAGTCTGTAATTGTAAAACAAAAAGAAAAGTCCATCTATATTGTAAATGGAGGAAACAGACAATGAAGCCAGAAGGGGGCGTGTCCAAACGTTTGACTGGTTCTATATGAAATGAGGTCACAACTTGGCTCATTAAGAACCTTAAGAGCAGAGGCCTTTCAGCTCACCTCATTACGATGGTCTTTATTTTACAGCAGGAACCCCACAGCTCTATCATGGACCACTGAGGTCACACAATAACATTATTGTGAGCTCTTACTATGGATTCCCCCATTTCTCATCGGAGTATTCCCTCCTCCAACTGTGTGTTTTGGCTGACAGCCTGCTAACCAGCCAACAGGCACGTTCAGCACGCAACAAACACAAAACACACACATCACCGGGGTTCTCATGCATAAGCATCAGCTGTTTAGAACCAGGGAGAGCGAGTTAGGAAAGCAGATTAAGTTCCAGATGAACTGCGTTTAAGCAAACAATGGTTTGAACAGCCATCATTTAACCAGTCAGCAACGCCTCGGGCGGATCGCCGCCAAATTCCAGCAGTAGACCTGATGCACACACTGACAGAAGCTCTTTTTATACCCCAACATGTTGTCAATTAACCTAATTAGTGTTAATTGGTCTTCCAGCTGTTCGTTATATGCTCAATTTCCTTTTTCCCAGCCACTTATTGCCGCTACTTGTCCGGAATCGGGTTCGTGCACGGTCACTAACCTGAACGCCACCTGATGATGTCACTGAATTCACTGTTGCCGCCTTCTGAATGATCCGCAGATGAACCTGACGTTGCCATGTTCGGGAGTTGGGTACGAAGAACTTCCTTTTTCCAAAATGCGAAGCGATGTTCTTAAAATCCTAGAACACAAACAGATGTTTAAATAATTTGTATTTTAATTAACAACACTGTTTTTTACTTAAATATTACAATAAAGCTTTAATTCATTAATTAAACCTGATATTTAATCCGGGCGGCACGGTGGCTTAGTGGTTTAGCACGTTCGCCTCACAGCACTAGGGATTCCCGGTTCGAATCCCAATCTGGGTGGGGTTTCCATGTTCTCCTCGTGTCTGCGTGGGTTTCCTCCAGGTTCTCCGGTTTCCTCCCACAGTCCAAAAACATGGATCAAGTCAATTGAGTTCTCCAAATTGCCCCATATAGTGTGTGTGTGAGTGAGTGTGTGCCCAGCGATGGATTGGCACCCTGTACTGGGTGTATCTGCCCAGTGCCAGAAACGTTCTCCCCTGGATGGGCATGGGGAACCCCACCGTGACCCTACTAGAGGATAAAGCGGAAGATAATGAATGGATGGATATTTAATCCTCAAAACATTTAATATGAACCCTGCACCACGCGGTGTGTCTTTACTATAGTGAGGGGAAAAATACTCCTCAAATGGGGTAAATGGGCAAAAGTCCTGTACTAATTCTCTGAATGGCTGTGTTTTGGCCTCAATGTGCAATAAACCAATCTGCGCATCACTCACCGTTCCCTTTAAGAACCATGTGGCACTCTGACTTTGGTGGACTGCTATTTAAGCGGTGCAGCTACAAGACTCAATGCGCTGCTCCATGAGGTTCTCCATGTGACAATTAATGGAGAACCCACAGTAGAGTAGAGTATGTATCTGCATTCTCTGCACAAATGCAGTCAGATTTAATAGCGTTCAGTCTGGGTGGAGTTTGTGTTCTCCCCATGTCCGCATGGGTTTCCTCCGGGTTCTCTGGTTTCCCCCACAGGCCAAAAACATGGATTTACGGCGAATGGGATGCTCTAAATTGCCCCACATAGTGTGTGTGTCCGAGTGAGTGAGTGTGTACCCTAGCACTATGTCCTAGGTGTCAGCACAGCGCTTGAAATTCTGCCCCCTGGATGGGCAGGGGGAACCATCTTGCGACCCAAGTATAGGAATAAGTGTAAGATATCAAGATGACATATTTTGAGATGAATAAACAAACACCACAATATGAGATAATCTATATAAATAAAGCCATTTTATGGTTGATGACGCTGTCCCATGTCCAGAGTGAACACATCATCCCAAAAAATTTGTCCCTCGTTATGTAATTCGTCCTACTTAACGCCCAGCCTCGTTCCCTCTGATCTAACGAAGTCTTTCTAGCACACGCACATCTCGCTGACATTTTTCCTGCAAGTGTAAGCAGGTAAGTCCTGTCCCTAAACCCCAACAGCACGACGGGGTCAACAGCGAGGCGCGCAAGAAAAGGTGTGGAATGCCGACATGTCCTCAAACGCAGACGCGTGTACACACACAGCAGGAGAATGCAGCGAGCGCCGACCGTGACGTCAGCTTGAAAACATTCGCGGAGGGAAACGAGGGCTCGGAAGAAAATGACAAGGCCGGGCAGGGTGTCTGCATCGCCGGATCAACTCCGTCCTACCAGCTGAACCAGAGTGTTACAATATGTTCGGAGAACAATGGAGCAGGACGCACGCAACAACATGTCTCCACCGTGTCTGACACCCTCTGTCAATTAGACAGGTCTTCATGGAGGTTCCACCTAATTGAGCACATGATCGTATTCAGGAAGAGGGATATTACTGAAACGCTGCCCCCTGCATTTTAATCACACAGCTCCAGATACACCGGAGATCGGGGCAGCTCAAGTGTCACTGCACATGATGGTGACACAGGATCGGCTCGGGACCAGAAATTATTTAACACCAGTCCTGAGTCACAGTGCCAAGACGTCATGTCGGTAGTTTTAAGTTTGACGGATTGTTGGTGCGGCGGCACGGTGGCTTAGTGGTTAGTATGTTCACCTCTCAGTGCTAGGGATTCCTGGTTCGAATCCCAATCTGGGTGGGGTTTCCATGTTCTCCCCATGTCCGCGTGGGCTTCCTCCGGGTTTTCCGGTTTCCTCCCACAGTCCAAAAACATGGATCAAGTCAATTTTCATTCATCCATTATCTTCCTATCCTATATTAGGGTTGCGGGGGGGGTTCCCCATGCCCATCTAGGGGAGAACGTTTCGGGCGCTGGGCAGATACACCCAGGACAGGGCGCCAGTCCATCGCACCAGTCCATCTGGGCACACACACTCTATATGGGGCAATTTGGAGAACTCAATTGACTTGATCCATGTTTTTGGACTGTGGGAGGAAACCGGAGAACCCGGAGAAAACCCACGCAGACACGGGGAGAACATGGAAACTCCACCCAGATGGAGATTCGAACCGGGAATCCCTAGTGCTGAGAGGAGAACGTACTAACCACTAAGCCAACGTGCCGCCCTGGATCAAGTCAATTGAATTCTCCAAATTGCCCCATATAGAGTGTGTCTGTGTGAGTGAGTGAGTGTGTGCCCAGCGATGAATTGGCATCCTGTCCTGGGTGTATCCGCCCAGCGCCCGAGACGTTCTCCCCTGGATGGGCATGGGGAACCCCACCACGACCCTAATAGAGGACAAAGTGGAAGATAATGAATGGATGGAATGTCGGACCGGGCTTGTGCTGACATTTCCTGCTAATGGTATAAACGTTAATTCACACATAATTGGCCAAGCTGTTGCAACACCAATCCACCATTCAGACCGAATGGGAAAGGCAATTCGGTAGTCGCTTTGGATAAAAGCGTCTGCTAAATGACTAAATGTAAATGTCACAATCTGATTGGTTTATTGCATTTGACACCCAAAATCACGTCCATGAATCACATCGTCAGCATCGCAGACACACCAACACGCCCTAAATCAAGCTGCGAGGTGCACAGTTTCTTAAATATCGTTAAAATAAAGCCCCTTGGGTCGCTTCTTGGTGGTTGTAAAAAAATACATACAAATTTCACGGGTAAGTATTGCCAAATTAAGGTTTATTGCCACGTCAGCGCAATTACGGCTAAATATGTGGCATGTTACGATTCAGGTTATTATGGTTGGCACCGGTTTGGTATGGCTTTTATTACATAAAGTACGAGTTTAAGGTGTGTTAAATAATTAAATATATTTTTTTAAATGTTGTGTGTACAGTAGGGCTGCACCTAACGATTCATTCATTCATTATCTTCCGCTTCATCCTATATTAGGGTCACGGGTGGGGGGGGGGGGGGGTTCCCCATGCCCATCCAGGGGAGAACGTTTCGGGCGCTGGGTAGATACACCCAGGACAGGGCGCCAATCCATCGCTGGGCACACACTCACTCACTCACACAGACACATACACACTCTATATGGGGCAATTTGGAGAACTCAATTGACTTGATTCTCAAACTATGGATTAGCTTTAAATTCATGTTACTGATAATTAAATCATTCATTCATTATCTTCCACTTTATACTCTCTTAGGGTCGCGGGGGTGGAGAACGTTTTGGGCCATTCAGGGGAGAACGTTTTGGGCGCTGGGCAGATACACCCAGGGCAGGGCGCCAATCCATCGCTGGGCACACTCACTCACACAGACACAGTTTATAAGGGGCAATTTGGAGAACTCAATTGACTTGACCCATGTTTTTGGACTGTGGGAAGAAACCGGAGAACCCGGAAGAAACCCACGCGGACACGGGGAGAACATGGAAACTCCACCCAGATGGGGATTCGAACCGGGAATCCCTAGTGCTGAGAGGAGATCATGCTAACCACTAAGCCACAATTCATTTTCTATCAATGAATCTAATGACTATTACTTCAATGTGATTGTGTTGGGAATTAAAATAACTTCTCCAAAATAATTAATGGTTTTTATTTTTCATGTTGAAATACTGATTGAATGATTTACTTTTATTAGCCCCATATACGGCACCCGGGGAGCAATTGGGGTAAGGTGCCTTACCCCCAAGGGCACTTCTGCCATATTACTTAGGGGACCGAGGAACTTTGGGTTGCAGGGCTGGTTCCATAACCACAAGCCTACGATTGCCATAATAATTAAAGCACACACACACACACACACACACACACACACACACACACACACACACACACACACACACACACACACACACACACACACACACACACACACTCCCTTACTTATAGGACACGACTCACAACCGTGTGTTACATGGTGTAATGATAATGTAGTCTTTGGTTGATTATATTTTGGTGCACCTGTAATTTGGTCTCTAACTGAAGCTTTTAAGTGAGTTCTCCTTCTTTATACCTGAAATTCCAAACCCTCTGTATTTAAATCGTTACTGTGGAATTCTGTCATCTGTACTCACTTCCACATACCGTGGACAGAAGGAACGTCTTGAGCTGAAGGTGTGAGAGAGTAATGTCATATTAATCAGGTTCCTCACTCACATCATCAGCCCCAAGAAACCTCAGCCTCAGCAGCAGCTACTGAAGTCCATCATCTCTTATATAACAGGTCAGAGGAAAACACTGCTCCCCATTAAACTTTCATGACCTTTTCCTTTTCTTTCTTTAAAAATCTGTGTTGCCATTTTGTTAAAATACGAGAGCCTCTCAACACGAACACTTTATCAGGTGAACGGTGTAGAAGGTACGGCCATTTCTTTTTAAGCTCTCCTGTCTGTATTTGAAGAAATAAAACGTTATTTCCCTTCAGTCTCTATTTTTGATGAATTAGTAAATTAAACTGTTCTTTGGAAAAGGGGCCGTCATAGGCTCGTGGTTAAGGAACCAGCCTTGGGACCTCAAGATCCTGGGGGATGGGACCTACGATGACCTATGAAGGCCAACCCCAATTGCTCCCTGGGTACTATATGCAATGCTGCCCACAACAAAAAGATCTGCGAGGTGGGAAAATATATTTACATATGGACATACACACACGATTTGGACAAGGGTATTAGGACACATCTCTTAATTTGGTAAATGCAGGTGCTACGGTCAGTCCCGCAGGAACAGGTGTATAAAACCAAGCTCCCAGCTGACAGTCTGGACAACTGAATGCTGCTTACATTGCAGAAACCGCGTCCTGCTCTGCGTTAGATCTTTTTTGTTCCAGTAAGACATGTCCCCCTTACATGCAAGCAAGGAGCAGGTAGGAATAATAAAGACTGGCCCACACAAATCCGACTCGAGTCTGGGTTGCGGGCGGCACAGTGGCTTAGTGGTTAGCATGTTCTCCTCTCAGCACTAGGGATTCCCGGTTCGAATCCCAATCTGGGTGGAGTTTCCATGTTCTCCCCATGTCCGCGTGGGTTTCCTCCGGGTTCTCCGGTTTCTTCCCACAGTCCAAAAACATGGATCAAGTCAATTGAATTCTCCAAATTTGCCTCATATAGAGTGTGTCTGCGTGAGTGAGTGTGTGCCCAGCGATGGATTGGCGCCCTGTCCTGGGTCTATCTGCCCAGCGCCCAAAATGTTCTCCCCTGGATGGGCATGGGGAACCCCACCGCGACCCTAATAGAGGATAAAGCGGGAGATAATGATGGATGGAGTCTGGGTTGCAGGCTGGAACCTCTGACCCAACAACAGTGTCTGACCTCAGAAACGCTCTACAGGATAAAGAGGCAAAAGTTCCCACAGACAGCCTGCAAAATCTTAAAATAGAGTTCAGAATCTTTAAGTAGAGCAGACTATCTAAACAAAATGTAAAGAGCATCCGGCAGCATGTGTTACAACTCATATTTACATACGAACATTTTGCCTTGCGGTTAAGGAACCAGCCGTGTGTGTTTTCACGGCAGGGTGTGTTAAATGCAAATTCGACATTTCGATTCGTTACTTTATATAATTAGAGATGAGACATTCATTCATTCATTCATTATCTCCCGCTTAATCCTCTATTAGGGTCGTGGGGGGGTTCCCCATGCCCATCCAGGGGAGAACGTCTCGGGCGCTGGACAGATACACCCAGGACAGTGCACCAATCCATCGCTGGGCACACACTCACTCACACAGACACACTCTATAGGGGGCAATTTGGAGAATTCAATTGACTTGATCCATGTTTTTGGATAGTGGGAGGGAACCGGAGAACACGGAGGAAACCCACGCGGACACGGAGAGAACATGGAAACTCCACCCAGATTGGGATTCGAACCGGGAATCCCTAGTGCTGAGAGGAGAACATGCTAACCACTAAGCCACCGTGCCGCCCTGGGATGAGACAACTAATCATATTACTTGTGATGAAGGACATTACGATGAATTGTATTTTTCGATAACAAAATGTTATTACGTGTTTACATTAAATAAATTGCACTGCTCATGTGACTCCTGGCTCTTTTCGGTGAAGTGCATTCTTGCATAATAATCGTAATAAGACTTATTCCACCCAAATCCACCACAGGAGCTCGTTCTTAGCTGTGGCCATCAAACTGTTTAACTCCTCACTCAGTAATACAGCTTTTATGTGCAAATCGTAAACATGACACATTATGATTTAAATGTGCAATATGACACTATTACCTGACCCACAGTGCAAGATCTTTTCCTTTTCAATTTAATATAATCTAACTTACTTTTCACAGCCACTTTTGAGTTAATTCTGTACATTGAGTTTGATTTCACTGTGCTTATTGTTAGATCTTCATTTTACTTCTGTATATACATATATATCCATTCATCTATTATCTTCTGCTTTATCCTCTATTAGGGTCGCGGTGGGGGTTCCCCCTGCTCATCCAGGGGAGAACGTTTCGGGCGCTGGGCAGATACACCCAGGACAGGGTGCCAATCCATCACTGGGCACACACTCACTCACTCACACACATTCTATATGGGGCAATTTGGAGAATTCAATTGACTTAATCCATGTTTTTGGACTGTGGGAGGACCGGAGAACCCCGAGGAAACCCAGGTGGACACGGGGAGGACATGGAAACTCCACCCAGATTGGGATTCGAAGCGGGAATCCCTAGAGATGAGAGGAGAACATGCTAACCACTAAGCTACTGTGCCATATATATATATATATATATATATATATATATATATATATATATATATATACACACACACATTTCATTCATGTGTGTGGGGGGGGGGGGGGGGGTTCCCATGCCCATCCAGGGGAGAACGTTTCGGGCGCTGGGCAGATAGACCCAGGACAGGGCGCCAATCTATCGCTGGGCACACACTCACACACTATATGGGGCAATTTGGAGTCCATGTTTTTGGACCGTGGGAGGAAACCGGAGAACCCGGAGGAAACCCAAGCAGACACACACACACACATATAACAGGACAAGTGGAGCATCTGTGGGTTTTAACAAAGTATTGCGGGATTAACAAAGTATTCTGATAATTGTTTAATTGTGATTATTTCTTACAATAAATGTACCATCAAGATCTGTAAGCGTTTCATCCCTAGTGTGGGGCAATCAAGCTACAGGTTGGGGGTTCAAATCCCAGGACCCTAAAAGTTACCAATGTAGGTCCATGAGCAAGAACCCTAACCCTCACATGATGGAACCCTGGGTTTTGACACCAACCATCGAGTCAGGCTGCAGTGGATGGAGGTCTGTTCTAAACGAGCTCATTATCACAGAAACGTTCTGTTAATGTTTTAACAGAGATGAGGAGAGACATACAGAGCTTTAGAACGCAGAACGTGTCGTTTTGAAAGAGTGAGACGATCGGATTTCATGCATCAGACACAAAAGTGCAAACTTTCAAACTTAAACAAACAAACAGAGAAACGCAAAACAAACGCAACAAGTCGAGGGGTTTATTACAGCGACGGTTATATTTACCAAACATTGTCCGAAACAGCAAACGAACGTCGGAATGTAATGAGAACCGCGGGGCTGGGTGTTGATGCTGCCGCAGCCGAACGCGCCTTCAAGCCGCGCGGAGCCGCCGTGCGCGCGAGGCCATTCCCAACAGTTCCGAACCGAACCGAATCCCAACCGAATCCCAACCGGGCCGGCCGGCCGCGTGCGAGCGCCCGAGTCCCGCGGCTTTGTGTCCGAGCTGTCCGCCGGAGCGACGCGCTGTGAGGCTGCAGGAGCGACGCGTCTGCGGGAGGAGCAGCACCCCCCCCCGCGTGCGGCCCGAACTTTGTTCCCGACGCGCACCGCCCTCTCGCGCCAGGAAACATGGCGCAAGCGCGTGCCTGCGTTCAGTGCACGTGAGCGCCCCCCTCAGGCCTCCATACTGCCTCATCCTCATCCAGTTTCCTCATTCACTCCTCATCCAACACAGCTTGTAAAGTTATCAGGTCTCACACAGATTCACAGTGCATTGGCTGCTCTAACTTGCCCCTATATATATATATATATATATATATATATATATATATATATATATATATATATATATATATATATATATATATATATATATATATATATATATATATATATATATGGTTTATATATATATATATATATATATATATATATATATATATATATATATATATATATATATATATATATATATATATATATATATATATATATAGTTTTAAGAAACTACTGAAGACGCATCTCTTTAACAATTTGTAAGTCGCTTTGGATAAAAGCGTCTGCTAAATGACTAAATGTATATATATACACACACACACATCATCCTCATCCAGTTTCCTCATTCACTCCTCATCTAACTTTACTATGGTTTACTATGGTACTATGGTTTAAAGTACAATTTTGCAATATGGCCCATTTTTGGGGGATTGCTTAGGTGTTCTGACTGATTTGCACATAAGCAGAAACAAAATGGGATTCAATTCTGTCTCAACGACATAAATGTTCATGCAAGTTCAAGTTCATGCCAAGTTCATCCATCTATCCATTATCTAGGGTTGCAGGGAGAGGTGAGGTTCGATAAGATAAGATAAGATAAGATAAGATAAGATAAGATAAGATAATCCCTTATTTACATTTAGTCATTTATCAAAAGCGACCATCACAAGCCAGTAGTTATGAAGAAAACCTACAAGTAGTTATGAAGAAAAACTACACTGTATTTTAAATAAATATTCATCCATTCATTATCTTTCGCTTTTATCCTATATTAGGGTCGTGGGGGGAAACCGGAGAACTCGGAGGAAGCCCACGCAGACACGGGGAAAACACGAAAACTCCACCCAGATGGGGATTCGAACCGGGAATCCCTAGCGCTGAGAGGCGAACGTGCTAACCACTAAGCCACCGTGCCGCCCTATATATAATTTTAATTACAATAAAATTTGGGTACAACTCCAAAGGTGCTAGCAGTATGAATAAAATTAAGTAAAAATTAAATAAAAATATAAGGCATAATATATACACAACATGGACTTCAAGTTCATCCATCTATCCATTATCTAGGGTTATCTTGTGTGTGAGTTGTTTGACGTCATACTCTATTAACAGACACGTCTCCATTCACACAGTGTTACGAGAAGCTCGACATACTTTTCATAAATAAGTTATAAAAATAAATGATTTTATTTGGGGCTAAATCTCCTTCCTCCAAAGACTTCTTCCATGCACTACGCATACGCGCCGAAAGGAGGCGCTGCACGAACATAAAATGTAAACCCGAGTTCAAGTCTAACAAGACAAAGATGAGGAAATTTGGACGTTGTGTAAATAAAATTCCATTTAAGAAACGGCGCATAGCTTCTCACCGCGTCATTAATGCATGCACATCGTTACGATTCAATTACAATTAAAAACCGTTATAAAAAAGGAACGTATACGGCTCTGCATAAACATGTTTAATAAAGCTACATATATTATTGTTGTTGTTATGTTAGTGTTTTATATTTGGTCTGGTGGCTATTATGTAATTATAAAGGCGTCAAATTAAAATGGAAATCAAAAATCAAAATAAAAAGACACTACCAGGAGTGGGGTTCGAACCCACGCGGACATGTGTCCATTGGATCTTAAGTCCAACGCCTTAACCACTCGGCCATCCTGGTAAGCGCGGATATTACAGGGAAAATACTCCATTTGTCCCGTTAGTTGTTTTTAATCGGCATTATATTCGATTATTTTATTTATATTGTATTTAAATGCAATCGATTGGTTTGATGGCTAACTGCTTTTAGCTTTAAGTCGCTACGCCGGTGCAGTTCAGCTCGTTTAAAGCGTTTTCTTCAGTTTTCCTCACTGTTTGCGGCACTTCACGATTCTTTTCTACACATTTGAACAAAAAAAATGTTAAACTTAATGTTATTAAAATATACTTTTAAATCCGTTTATAACAAAACGACTTCACATTTTTGGTTGTCTGACGCAACGTTCGAGAGCTCACGCCCCCGCAAAAAAAAATATAATAAACATTCTTCTTTTCATGTTGTAAAATTTGAATGACCAGATTTATTTAATCTACGACTTTATATCGCGTTTTATTTTTAAATCAAACTAAACAAATGCCTTTGCAACTTGCTTTGCCGCCAACTCTCCGGATAACTTCCAAATGGATAGGTTCTCCCTTTCGTAGTGCACTACGCCGTTGGTTTGTGCGCCCTCTACGCACTACTAAGTGCACTGTAGAGCGAGAAAGAGCGCGGTTTGAGACACAGCCATCTCGTTGCTTGTTTTTCTACACAGTGTTTTGTTCACATATTCAAAATAACGACGACGTTTTCGGAGAGCACAAAGAATAAAGTTCGATTAATAAAACGAATTTAATTCAACGTGTGAAAATATAGATGGATTCGTGTTTGTTTCTCAGTTCCACTTCCTGTAAAGATGGACTTGTATTGAATTGTAGTTCTACAATTCCAGACTGTAGTCCATCTGTGTGTTCTACAGTACATACTGTACGTCCCCTTTACTCCATCCATCCATTATCTTCTGCTTTGTCCTATATTAGGGTTGCGGGGGGGGGGGTTCCCCATGCCCATCCAGGGGAGAACGTTTCGGGGCTGGGCAGATACACCCAGAACAGGGTGCCAATCTATCGCTGGACACACACTCACTCACACAGACACATTCTATATGGGGCAATTTGGAGAACTCAATTGACTTGATCCATGATTTTTGAACTGTGGGAGGAAACCGGAGAACCCAGAGGAAACCCACGAGGACACGGGGAGAACATGGAAACTCCACCCAGATTGGGATTCGAATCGGGAATCCCTAGCGCTGAGAGGAGAACGTGCTACATTTATATTTACATTTGGTCATTTATTGGACGCTTTTATCCAAAGCGACTTACAAGGTGAGCACAGGGTTCATCACAACATCCCTGGAGCAATGAGGGTTAAGGGTCTTAAGGCTCAAGGACCCACATTGGTAACTTCAGTGGACCTGGGATTTGAACCCCCAACCTTCAGATTGATAGCCCAACACCCTAACCACTGAGCTACCGCGCCCTCGATAATCACTAAGCCACCGTGCCACCCCCCCCCCCCCCCTTACTCTATTCTCTAATTTTCAGGACCCCAATAGCACCACCACATCAGTGTCACTGCAGAACTGACAATAAACAATCCACCACCCAAATGATACCGCTCTCTCTCTCTCTCTCTCTCTCTCTCTCTCTCTGTCTCTCTCTCTCTCTATATATATATATATATATATATATATATATATCTCTCAGGCAGGGTGTGTGTGCATGTATGTATACACATGCAAGAGAAATGGTAAATGACTATATGTACATGTGTGTGTCTGCATATATATATATATATATATATATATATATATATATATATATATATATATATATATATATATATATATATATATATATATATATATATGCAGAGACACAGTCATGTGCACAGTGGTGAAGTCAGCACACGTATCTGAAGAAGTCGGCGGCCCTGTATATGGCACCCGGGGACCTTCAGGTCACAAGGCTGGTTCCTGCTAAACAATGGAGATTATGTTTATAATATGTGTCTAAACTTTTGACTAGTACTGTATAATATGTGTGTTCGGTGTGTGTGTGTATGTGTGTGTGTATGTGTGTGTGTGTGTGTGTGTGTGTGTGTGTGTGTGTGTGTGTGTGTGTGTGTGTGTGTGTGGATAGGAAGTTTTGCTTTCTGTGAATGGCTTTGTGAGCCACATCTGTAATATTGATATACGGATATACAGGTCGTAATCTGTGAAGGCATTTGTTCTCGTTAAACACTCACACAATAAAACTCTGCTTTAAATAAGATGTGTTTGAGTTCTTGTTAGTTCCTTGGGACATTATGTTTTTTCTGGTCTTTTAACAATTTTAATTAATTTTCTAAAAATGCAAAGCAGTCCTGATTTCCCTACGTCAAAGTTTTGCATGTTTAAGCTGGTTTACTTCAGCGGTCTGTTAAACAGCCTCCCCCGGACAACCCCAGGATGTGTCTCCGCTCACTCAGTTTAATGGAACTATTTCCAGGCTTCTGACACTAAATGAGCGTCAAATATAAGCAATCTTTATAAAAACAGGATGTTTTCATAAAGCCCCCAAAACGTTTTTCCTCAGATGGGCATGGGGAACGCCATCTCACGACGAGATCATTTGGAAGATAATATGATGAGATGATCGTAAGACTGTAGAAGTACATCATTCATTACCTGAGAGGAGAACATGCTAACCACTAAGCCACCGTGCCTTGATACATCATTGTTATATTCAAATAATTTCCAAAAATTTACGTTTTAGTCGATATTAGAGACAATACGTTTTAAAATTATTGTAATGCTGAATTTAACAAATACAAAGACAAGAATTTTTAGTAAGATTTTATTATAAAATAAAAGACAATGAGGGATAATCGTGAGTAGAACAATAAACATGACATGTTAAGGTGATGTATTTTGTCCACAGTTCTTACACACAGAGGAATCTGTCCTCCATTTTTAACCCGTCCATGCAGTGACACACATATGCACGTGAGTGAAGTGAGCACATGGGCCTGGAGCGGTGGGCAGCCCTGTATACAGCACCCAGGAAGCAAATGGAGTTAAAGAGCACTTAGTGGAACCGGGAATCAAACCGGGGACCTTCAGGTCACAAAGCTAATTCCTTAACCCCAAGCCTATAAAGCAGACTGCTCCAATATTCTCCATTAACAAATCTCACCCAATAACGATGTTCTGGTATTTATTATGTACTCTATACAGTAGGGGTTGCGGTAGCTCAGTGGTTGGGCGTTGGGCTATCAATCTGAAGGTTGGGGGTTCAAATCCCAGGTCCACTGAAGTTACCAATGTGGGTCCTTGAGCAAGACCCTTAACCCTCATTGCTCCAGGGATGCTGTGATTAACCCTGTGCTCACCTTTAAGTCGCTTTGGATAAAAGCATCCAATAAATGACCAAATCTAAAAATCTATACTAAGCCTTGTCTGTTTTGATTCTCCTTCGTTCCACTGCCTCTGTTTCATCCTTCCTCTCTCTGTAGTACTCCTCTTTAAGGTCTTCCCTCTTCCTGCGCCTCCACCCCTCAGAAGTGACATGGTAAAGGTCCACGTTGTTGCCCGAGTAAGCATCTCTGTGCGTGGCCCTGTACACAGCTTCTCTGGCTATTGCCACCGCTTCATCCACACTCACCCCCCAGTGAATCCCCCCGTCCAGGATTGAATATGCATACGGGGAACCCGAGCCCACCGAGAAGAGCTCACCCTGCAAGCGGAGACCGTCGCTGCAGACGTAATAGAGTTGAGGACCAGACCTTCTGTTCGTCTTGGATTTGTCTTTAGGCTTTGGTCCTGATTTGCAAGTTAAATCAGGGATTTTCAGTGTGCCCGATCCACCACCAGTCAGTGCCATCTCTTGATTAGTTTGACTGATTGAGAGCTGTGTTTTGATTCCAGAGCACTCTACCTCATCTGTAGCTGCTCGCACCTCGGTCGCTTCTCCATCCCATCCACACAAAGTGGCCGCCACACACAGCTCCGTGCCCTTAAAAGGATGCAGCATGTGGGACAGAAGCTTGGCGGCTCCTCCTGTCGTCAGCCTCTGTTTGTATCGTAACTGGTACAGGCGGAGTTCCCTCGATAGGATGCGCTTCCACAGGGCACAGTCTGCCGATGTGCCCGACGTGGTGCCCACCAGGTGAGAATGTACAGGTATGATCTTCTGGGATGCAGGACATGCCACCAGGCCATTACAACTTGAGCGCGAGTCGGCTGCTGCAATAACACCGCCCTGGAACACGAAGCCAAGCGTGGTGGTGCCGTGACCTAGTGGAAACGGCAGAGGCACTGACGGGGCAACGGAGAGCGCAATGGGAGAGTTCATAGAGAGGGAGGGTAAGGAATGGCTGGTTCTCTCATCAGTCCAAGGACAGTACAATTCAGGATGGACTTGTCCGAATTCAATAGGGTTCTCTGTGAGGTAATCATGCACTGGCACATAAAAATCCAAGCGGTTGCCAGTCCTGCTACTCTGCAGCCACCTGCAGATGAAGTTCCCTTCATGCAGTGAGAGTGAAGATCCCTGATTCACGGCTGAATGTAGAGAAGCGTTCCATCGGGAGTCGGGAGAGATGTTGTATAAGCCACACGCTTCTTGCAATGCCATATGCTGTTGCTTAGAATTTCTATTATCAGGAATCTATTATTCTATTATTATTATTATTATTATTATCTATTAGTCCATTATCAGGAATCTATTATCTATTATTTCTATTATCAGGAATTAAAATTAAATAAATAAAGTCTGTTCTCATACAGTAGGCTTCTCGAAGTCATGAAGACAGTGATGATGTGAATCAAAGCTTTATATAACCTTCACTTATGATGTATTATAACCCCTCCCTGAAAGTCATGCTCTCTATGAATGCTGCTTTATGCTGATTATACACTCACCATAAACTACCGTGACACTCAAAAGTTTGGACACGCCCCCTTCTGGCTTCTTTGTCTATTTCCTCCACTTACCCTGCTCTGTGGTGCTACTATTGGGGTCCTGACCATTAGAACAGAGTAAAGGCGACGTACACAGTATGTACTGTAGAACACAAACAGATGGACTACAAGCCTAAAATTGTGGAACTACAAAGTCCATAAGTGGAGCCAAAAGGAGGTGTGTACAAATCTTTGATTTGAGTTTCCATGTTCTCCCCATGTCCATGTGGGTTTCCTCCAGGTTCTCCGGTTTCCTCCCACAGTCCAAAAACATAGATCAAGTCAATTCCATCCATCCATTATCTTCCGCTTTGTACTCTACTACGGTCGCGGTGGGGTTCCCCATGCCCTGAGCAGATAGACCCAGGACAGGGCGCCAATCTATCGTTGGACACACACTCACTCACACACACACTCTATACGGGGCGATTTGGAGAACTCAATTGACCTTGATCCATGTTTTTGGATTGTGGGAGGAAACCGGAGAACCCGGAGGAAACCCACGCGGATACGGGGAGAACATGGAAACTCCACCCAGGGATTGGGATTCGAACTGGGAATCCCTAGCGCTGAGAGGCGAACGTGCTGACCACTAAGCCACCCGATCAAGGTCAATTGAATTCTCCAAATTGCCCCATATAGAGAGAGAGTGTGTGTGAGTGAGTGTGTGTCCAGCGATGGATTGGCGCCCTGTCCTGGGTGTATCATGGCATGAGGACCCGACCCCTCCTCCCCCCGCGACCCTAGTAGAGGATAATGTGGAAGATAATGGATATTAGTGATCTTCACTGATCACTAATGGGTATTAGTGATCTTCAGATGATTCACAGATTAGGGACTGAGTCGATTCATTGAAGTGAGTCGCCGAGCGCGCGCCAGAGGCGGCAGGTGTTGCCCCACCTGGTTCTGCACACGGAAGAGTCCCGGCGAAGCAGCAGTAAACAAATTTCCTAAAGCAGTTTCCGATCATTCAGCTGAGCTCCGGCAGGTCGGGAGAGACGCCCGCGGACTGATGGACTGATGGACTGATGGTGTTCAGGGATCGTCGGGATGAAGGTTGTGAGTTCGCTGCTGCTGCTGCTGCTGCTGCTGCTGCTGTCAGCGGTAAGAGATCCGCCCGACGCGCCGCTGCTGCCCCACGCTGCTGCCCCACGCCGCTGCTGCCCCACGCCGCTGCCCCACGCTCCGCCAGCACAGCGGCTTCTGCTTTCTGCTTAAAATGCTTATTACACATCATTACCTTCACCTCAGAAAGCCCTGCCTCAGCAGATTTCTCCTTTATTTCAAATAAGTTTATTATTATAAGGTTATTATTATATACAAGGCGCTGAGTGACACTTCAAAAGTTGTATAATGTTATAAGACATTAATATAACAACAATGCTATGGTATAAATCCATATACATGTATAATGCAACACTTTAGAATTCATCTTTCTAATTAAGAACATTATTATTATTATTATTATTGTTTTTATTATTATTCATTCATTCATTATCTTCCGCTTTATCCTATATTAGGGTCACGGGGGGAGGGGGGGGAGGCACATGCCCATCCAGGGGAGAACATTTCGGGCGCTGGGCAGATACACCCAGGACAGGGTACCAATCCATCGCTGGGCACACACTCACTCACACAGACACACTCTATATGGGGCAATTTGGAGAATTCAATTGACCTTGATGCATGTTTTTGGGCTGTGGGAGGAAACCGAAGACCCAGCAGAGAAACCCACGCAGACATGGGGAGAACATGGAAACTCCACCCATATTGGGATTCAAACTGGGAATCCCTAGTGCTGAGAGAAGAACATGCTAACCACTAAGCCACTGTGCCGCCCAATTAAGAAAATTATTATTATTATTATTATTATTATTATTATTATTATTATTATTATTATCCATCCATCCATTATCTTCCACTTTATCCTATATTAGGGTCGCGGGGGGGGGGGGGGTTCCCCATGCCCATCCAGGGGAGAACGTTTCGGGCGCTGGGCAGATAGACCCAGGACAGGGCGCCAATCTATCACTGGACACACACTCACACACAGACACACTCTATATGGGGCAATTTGGAGAACTCAATTCACATTGATCCACGTTTTTGGACTGTGGGAGGAAATCGGAGAACCCGGAGGAAACCCACGCAGACACGGGGAGAACATGGAAACTTCACCCAGATTGGGATTCGAACCGGGAATCTCTAGTGCTGAGAGGCGAACGTGCTGACCACTAAGACACCGTGCCGCCCGCCAACCCTTGTGATAATTATTATTTGATTACACAAAATTGTTGGAGGAACGTTTGCAAATGTCCCTGTTTCTCCGGCACATGCACTACCCTTTATTCAAAGTAATTCACAGAGCTCCTTAATTCGATTCAGTCAACACGAACTTGAATGACCTTTTTCAAAACTATCCCAACTTCATGACTGGGGTCCACAATTTGGAGAATTCAATTGACTTGATCCATGTTTTTGGACTGTGGGAGGAAACTGGAGAACCCGGAGGAAACCCACGTGGATACAGGGAGAACATGGAAACTCCACCGGGACCGAACCGGGAATCCCTAGTGCTGAGAGGAGAACATGCCAACCACTAAGCCACCATGCCGTCCTACATTTAAATATTATAGTATTATTATAGTATAAATAGAAATTTGAATATTCATTCATTCATTAGCTTTAGCTTTATCTTCTTCGAGTTTACAGGGGGTTCCCTTATGCCCTTCCAGGGGAGAGTGTGTTGAGCACTGGGCAAATACCCCCAGGACAGGATGCCAATCTAACGCTGGGCACACACTCACTCACTCACTCACTCACTCACTCACTCACACACAAAAGGCTCCATAGGGACAATTTAGAGGAGCTAATTTACCTTGAATCCATGATTTTGACCAGAGAACTCGGAGGAAACCCACACGGGGAGAACATGGAACCTCCACCCATATTGGGATTCATCCATCCATCCATCCATCCATTATCTTCTGCTTTATCCTCTATTAGGGTTGCGGAGTGGGGGGGGGGGGTTCCCCATGCCCATCCAGGGGAGAACATTTCGGGCGCTGGGCAGATACACCCAGGACAGGGCGCCAATCTATCGCTGGGCACACACTCACTCATAAAAACACACTCTATATGGGGCAATTTGGAGAATTCAATTGACTTGATCCATGTTTTTGGACTGTGGGAGGAAACCAGAGAACCCGGAGGAAGCCCACGCGGACACGGGGAGATCGCTGTGATTTTTATTAGCATGGTTGTACTACGCAAATCCCATATTTGCATGAGCTACATGTGCACTGACCTTTCAACAGATTAACTATAAACTGCGCCCTGATTCGAAAAACAGACGTTCTTCTTTGTTAATTGAGGACATCTTTGGTTTTTTTTTTGTTTTCTTTAAGAGTCGGTGTGAGGTCACTACACAGACTTCGGAAAGTTGGCCTGACGATGACGGTTTGCACTTCGTCTCGGCTCCGGACGCCGCCGCCATCAACTCCACCGTGCAGCTGAAGTACACCTGTACCCAGAGCTGCAGGATTGGGATCGAAATTGTGCTTTCCACACCCAAAGCTTTCAACCTGGTGACCTTCAGGAGAATGTGGACCCACAGCGAGCCATTCGGGACATCGAAAATGAGGACGGTGCAGCTCAGGTTCCCTCCAGCTGTCGTGTTTAAGAGGGACTTCTTCCTGAGACGGCCTCCCGAGGTCCGGGACATAATGCTGAGGGCTTGGCTGGTCCATCTGAATGAAGACGCGGGAAGCAGCAGTCCGTTTGAGCGCTCGTTGGTGAAATTAGTCAAACCGCTGCAGATGGTACCACAATCGGAACGTCCGGCCCGGTCATCCAGCAGATCTGTAGCATGGGGTGCAGAACTGATGTGGAACCTAAACAAGGACCGAATACAGCAGTGTTCCCTTGAGTCCGGTAAGTAAGAACAGATTGAGCATCTATATGGACTGCCATGTTAATACCAACCTCCTGCCTTTTCTCTTCTGTAGATGTTGTGGATTTCTTGACGTTCCCCTTCGCGTGTACCAACGAAAAATATGGGGTCATCCGCAAATTTTCCAGCTTTGCTAATAAAGATCTGGAAACGGCACGTCTCAGGATTAAAAACGAACCCAGGTCTTACTGTGAATCTTATATTATTTCTGGATTAATGTCAGTGGGTAGAATGTTCTTCCCATGATCTACTTTCTGAAATTTTTGGGTTCTGTGGGGTAAATTGGGAATACAAAAATTAGGGTGTGTAATATGTCCTATCATCCTATTGTCTTCTGCTTAATCATCTGCTAGGGTCATGGGGGGGGGTTCCCGTGCCCATTCAGAGGAGAACACTTCAGGTGTCGGCAGATACACCCAGGACAGAGCGCCAATCCATTGCTAGGCACACGCAGACACACTACATAGGGGCAAATTAGTACAGTCAATTAACCTCAATGATTGGAGTTTCATGGAAACATGGGTTTAAGGTGAATGGATGATCTAAATGGCTGGCACGGTTAGTGGCTAGCATGTTCGCCTCTCAGCACGAGGGATTCCCGGTTTGAATCCCCATCTGGGTAGAGTTTCCATGTTCTTCCCGTGTCCGCGTGGGATTCCTCCGGGTTCTCCGGTTTCCTCCCACAGTCCAAAAACATGGATCAAGTCAATTGAGTTCTCCAAATTGCCCCATGTAGAGTGTGTTTCTGTGTGTGTGAGTGTGTGCCCAGCGATAGATTGGCGCCCTGTCCTGGGTGTATCTGCCCAGCGCCCGAAGCGTTCTCCCCTGGATGGGCATGGGGAACCCCCCACCCAGCGACCCTAATAGAGAATAAAGCGGAAGATAATGAATGATGGATGGATTAATCATCTGCTAGGGTCATGGGGGGTTCCCATGCCCATTCAGAGGAGAACATTTCAAGCGTTGGGCAGATACACCCAGGACAGTGTGCCAATCCATCACTGGACACACCTTCATTTACTCAGACACACAATATAGGGGCAAATTAGTACGGTGAATTTACCTCAAATGATTGGAGTTTCATGGAAACATGGATTTAAGGTGAAAGGATGCTCTAAATTGTGTCTATATAATGTGTATGTGAGTGTGTCTGTGTGTGTGAGTGGTCTATTAGTGCCACGTCCTGGGTGTATCTGCCCAGTGCCTGAAACGTTCTCCCCTGGATGGGGAACCCCCCTGTGACCCTGGTACAGGATTAAGCAGAAGATAATGACTAAATGAATTCCATACTGTGGTAAACTTGTGAAGGTGGTAGATGCTCTGAGGTGTATTCAGTGGGTTGTAAATCAGGTGTGATTAGTTGCCCTGCTTTATTTAAAGCTCTGTTTTTTACAGAGTGACCCTGTCGGTGTGGTTGTACTTGTTGGAGTTCTGCAGCAATAAGCTCTGTGGGATTATCAAGCATGTCAACGAGTACAAAAGTTATGACACTCCTCTCATAATGCTGAATAATAAAGGTGAGTGATCAGAGCGGTTACTAATGACGATTAAAGCTGGAGTGTGCTTTGTTTTCACGGTTAAAGGGTGCTTGTGAAATAATTACAGTATCAGTCAAACGTTTGGACACGCCCCCTACTTGCCCCATTGTTATGTCCTCCACTTACCATATAGATGGACTTTGTAGTTTCACAATTACAGACTGTAGTCCATCTGTGTTCTTTGTTGTTGTTAGTCCCCTGTTGGTTCTCTGTTCTCTGTTGGTCAGGAGCATCACAGAACAGGTATCATTTGGGTGGTGGATTGTTTATTGTCAGTTCTGCAGTAACACTGAGGGGTTTTTAGTTTCATTTCTCCACCTCAGTGACACTGCTGGGATAGGACTAATACACCCACCAAATTATCCCTGCTCTGTGGTGCTACTATTGGGGTCCTGACCATTAGAACAGAGTAAAGGGGACGTCCACAGTATGTACTGTAGAACACTAACAGATGGACTACAGTCTGGAATTGTAGAACTACAAAGTCCATCTTTACAGGAATGGGAACTGAGAACATGGACCGTAAGTGGAGCAAAAAGGGGCGTGTCCTAACTTTTGGCTGGCACTGTATGTCTCAATAAAACGGAAACGTTATTTTGATTCTAAGAATAATTCATTCATTCATTCATTATCTCCCGCTTTATCCTCTATTAGGGTCGCGGGGGGTTCCCCATGCCCATCCAGGGGAGAACGTCTCGGGCGCTGGGCAGATACACCCAGGACAGGGCGCCAACCTATCGCTGGGCAAACACTCACTCACACAGACACGCACGCATATACACTCTACATGGGGCAATTTGGAGAATTCAATTGACTTGATCCATGTTTTTGGACTGTGGAAGGAAACCGGAGAACCCGGAGGAAACCCACGCGAACACGGGGAGAACATGGAAACTCCACCCAGATAGGGATTCGAACCGGGAATCCCTAGTGCTGAGAGGAGAACGTGCTAACCACTAAGCCACCGTGCCGCCAATTAATTAAATGAATTGAAATATCCATAAGATGTAATTATTCTCATGGTAGTGGATCCTGTGTGTTGCTTTGTTGCATGTTGTGTCATATATATACTGTGTTCGTGTTTGGTTGTTTTAAAGGTGAAATCGTGATACAGGTAGCATTGGGCTCATGGATGGAAATAGCGTTCACAGTTCACGTCGCTCTGCCTCTGCGGTCCTGGTTCCGTCTGGATCTGTCGCTCTACACTACAAAGGTTTATCATTTATAATTCTTACAGAATTCGACCCGCAGTGATTCCATCAGAACGATTATTAAGTTAGAAGTTCAGTTAAAATGATGGAAGAACGATTAGAAGTTAATTAAAGTGATGTATTTTGCCTACAGTGCTTACACACAGAGGAATCTGTCCACCACATTTAACCCATCTGTGCAGTGAAATTGCCCCTACGGTAGAACACACACTAAGTGAAGTGAGCACACATGCCCAGAGCGGTGGGCAGTCCTATACACAGCATACTGACACGCCCTAAATCAAGCTGCCTCATGTTCTTAGAAAAATAGGTGAAAATGTGTCCATGACACCATACTTCTCCTTGAAACATCAATATGAGACTTTCAGTGGAACCTTGTCATGCCGTTTATGCAGATCAGCTATGCAAACTGCAGACTGATTTACCCTCATGACATCACATATTAATTATTCTTATTCGTTTCCGTTTATTTAGACATACAATGCCAGCCAAAAGTTAGGACACACCCCTTTTTTGCTCCACATATGGTCCATGTTCTCAGTTCCCATTCCTGTAAAGATAGACTTTGTAGTTCTACAATTCCAGACTGTAGTCCATCTGTGTGTGTTCTACAGTACATACTGTGTACGTCCCCTTTACTCTGTTCTAATGGTCAGGACCCCAATAGTACCACAGCACACTGACACGCCCTAAATCAAGCTGCCTCATGTTCTTAGAAAAATAGGTGCAAATGTGTCCATGACACCATACATCTCCTTGAAACATCAATATGAGACTTTCAGTGGAACCTTGTCATGCCGTTTATGCAGATCAGCTATGCAAACTGCAGACTTATTTACCCTCATGACATCACACATGCTGATTTTTGCACTTTTTTTTAATGGTAACACACTAAAATGATTTTCTGTAACTTTGGCCAATAGAAACCTGAAATAATCTTCCATCCATCCACTTTTTCCTCTAGTAGGGTCGCGGTGGGGTTCCCCATGTCCATCCAGGGGAGAACGTTTCAGGCGCTGGGCAGATACACCCTGGACAGGGCGCCAATCCATCGCTGGGCACACACTCACACACAGACATACTCTATATGGGGCAATTTTGGAGAATTCAATTGACTTGATCCATGTTTTTGGACTGTGGGAGGAAACCGGAGAACCCGGAGGAAACCCACGCGGACACGAGGAGAACATGGAAACTCCACCCAGATTAGGATTCGAACCGGGAATCCCTAGCGCTGAGAGGAGAACGTGCTCACCACTAAGCCACCGTGCCGCCCTATTAAAGTTAATTAAAGTGATGTATTTTGACTACAGTGATTACACTCAGAGGAATCTGTCCTCCACATTTAACCCATCTGGGAAACACATGGAAACTCCACCCAGATTGGGATTCGAACCTGCATCCCCAGCGCTGAGATGCCGCCCTTTTTTACTAGTTAATTATGTATTTTATTTGCCCTTAATTTTATCATTCTAACATGCCCTCCTTCATGTTTATGACTTAAAGTCTGTATAATCTATATAATTATCCATCCATCCTTTATCTTCCTCTTTATCCTCTATTAGGGTCGTGGGGGGGGTTCCCCATGTCCATCCAGGGGAGAACGTTTCGGGCGCTGGGCAGATACACCCAGGACAGGGCGCCAATCCATTGCTGGGCACACACTCACTCATACAGACATACTCTATATGGGGCAATTTTGGAGAATTCAATTGACTTGATCCATGTTTTTAGACTGTGGGAGGAAACTGGAGAACCCGGAGGAAACCCACGCGGACACGGGGAGAACATGGAAACTCCACCCAGATTAGGATTCGAACCGTGAATCCCTAGCGCTGAGTGGCGAACGTGCTAACCACTAAGCCACCGTGCCGCCCTTTCATTCATTCATTATCTCCCGCTTTATCCTCTATTAGGGTCACGGGGGGGGGTTCCCCATGCCCATCCAGGGGAGAACGTTTCGGTCGCTGGGCAGATACACGCTGGACAGGGCGCCAATCCATTGCTGGGCACACACTCACTCATACAGACATACTCTATATGGGGCAATTTTGGAGAATTCAATTGACTTGATCCATGTTTTTGGACTGTGGGAGGAAACCGGAGAACCCGGAGGAAACCCACACAGACATGGTGAGAACATGGAAACTCCACCCAGATTAGGATTCGAACCGTGAATCCCTAGCGCTGAGTGGTGAACGTGCTCACCACTAAGCCCCTGAAATAACCTTCTGACTGACATTTGTATACGGCTTTCTCTTTATGGAAATGGTCCCTCACACAGGTCCTGTTATGGCTTCACATATTATAACCCATCCTTTCGTTTTCTCTGCAGGCGAAAATCCAAATCACGCAGGCCGCGCCGAAAGGAAAGCTGGTTGAAGCAACGCACCGGTATGACGACGCGTGGTGGTGTAGTCATCATGTACTCATCGTGGTCTATTGTTAGACTCTTTTATTCTCTTCTGTCCTGTTGGACGGCATTCTTTACGTTCAGCCGAGGACTTTCAAGTCGTTTTTTTTATTCATGTCGACCTGCTCAGTGTCCTTATGTTTGTATCTTGATGTTTCACTGTTTTAATTATAGAGCAGCAGTCAATATTCTTTAAACCAGGACAGGGAACCAATCCATCGCTGGGCACACACACTTACTCACACGGACACACACTCAAACATGCACATTATATATACTGTAGGGGCAATTAAGAGCATCAAATTCACCTTTGATTCATTTTTTCGAACTGTGGGAAGAGCACGAAAACCCACACACTATATACACTATACACACACTATATATATATATATATATATATATATATATATATATATATATATATATATATATATACACTGTACAGCCATTATCTTCCTCTATTAGGGTCGGGGGGGGGGGGTTCCCCATACCCATCCAGGGGAGAACGTCTCGGGCGCTGGGCAGATACACCCAGGACAGGGTGCCAATCTATCACTGGACACACACTCACTCACACAAACACACTCTATATGGGGCAATTTGGAGGATTCAGTTGACCTTGATCCATGTTTTTGGACTGTGGGAGGAAACCGGAGAACCCATAGGAAACCCACACGGACACAGGGAGAACATGGAAACCCCACCCAGATTGGGATTCAAACCAGGAAATCCCTAGCGTTGAGAGGAGAACATGCCAACCACTAAGCCACCGAGTTAGGAATTAATTCTGGTTTGCTGCTAAGTTTAATTTTGTATGCATTTTTATTTCTTACTGTATTTTAAAGTTGAGGCTCAATGAACCAAATGTGTGTCATGTCTTAGTTTTCAGAACCCGGTTTTATATAATGACACTTCGGGATACTTCGTGATTGGGGGTGATGTCTACATGGAAGGGATCCGTGGCTATTTTGGACCTACCAGAGTTTACCGCTTAGGCACCGAAAAGGTAAGAGCTCACTGTCAGTGAACGTAAACTGTAAAATTGTTGCATTAAGATGTTCTAACTGTCACATATTGGACCTTTAATGACATTTTTGTTTAAGCTTTGCTTTTAGTTGAATATTTTCTGACCTGGTTATTTTTCAGAAAGACAGTCAGGTCGTATCTGTAACATATGTAATAATTCCATATATTGTAAATGTGTTTAGGTGGTTAACCCCCTGTCCCCTCTGGCAATGTTAAACAAGTTAGATGAAGTTCACCAACAGTGTGAAGAAATCCAACAGATTACTGAGTCTTTTGCCCTCGAGGTCAAGAACTGCAGTCATGACGATGGTAGGTTTCTGTTTCTTTTTTTAAATGGTTACATAAAGTCTTATATCATTACAATGTCTCATTGTTTTAACTGGAAATGAATGATGCACTTCTACTGTCTTATGATCATCTCATTATCTTCCACTTAATCCCATCGTAGGGTGGGGTTCCACATGCTCATCCAGAACATTTCGGGAGAACATTCGGGCGTGGGGCACCCTGGACAGAGCCCCAATCCATCACTGGGCACACACTCACTCACACAGACACGCACACAAACACACTCTACATGGGGCAATTTAGAGAACTCAGTTGACCTTGATCCATATTTTCGGACTGTGGGAGGAAACCGGAGAACACGGGGAGAACATGGAAACTCCACCCAGATGGGGATTCGAACCGGGAATCCCTAGCGCTGAGAGGAGAACACGCGCTAACCACTAAGCCAGTGTGCCGCCCATATATAATTATATAATAATATAATAATCTAGCAGCACGGTGGCTTAGTGGTTAGCACGTTCTCCTCTCAGCACTAGGGATTCCCGGTTCGAATCCCCATCTGGGTGGAGTTTCCATGTTCTCCCCGTGTCTGCGTTGGTTTCCTCCGGGTTCTCCGGTTTCCTCCCACAGTCCAAAAACATGAATCAAGTCAATTGAATTCTCAAAAAAATTGCCGCATATAGAGTGTGTCTATGTGAGTGAGTGTGTGCCCAGCGATGGATCTGCCCAGCGCCCGAAACGTTCTCCCCTGGATGGGCATGGGGAACCCCACCGCGACCCTAATAGAGGATAAAGCTGAAGATAATGAATGAATGAATATAATAATCTGTATAATTTACTGAAGGTCCAGTTTAACTCTGTGCATATTTGCGTTTTCAGATGTGTCTGAATCTGCTTACCGGATGTTCAAACGGAGGTTTGGAAATGCGAGCTGCAGGCAGACATGGTCGTGGGATCAGCATGTGAAATACAGCACTTCATTACATTTCCTGAGAATGCATGAAAAAGGAATTACATCAGGTACCGTCTACACACAGCGCTCCGTTTACACAAAAGCCAAAAGGCGTTTTCATCACTTCTCTCTCGTTTATTTCTCTCCAGGTTCATGGAGCAGAAAGCGAGTGCTAAAGATCTGCCGGCGCCATTTTCAAGCGATGGTAATGGCGTTAGCCAACGCCTTCGATAAAAAAGAACTGGCGTCCTCCCTCGTGGACCATCTCAAGTTCTGTTCCTGCTGGGGCCATCAGCAGGCTACGCTCATGCTCGCGACTCTACACCTGTCAGGTCTCGTTGTCCCCGAGGACAGGGAGATGGTATGGACCGAACCTGAGCAGCACTGATTGGCTTTACGTTGTGGAGTAACGTTGTGTTGTTTATCTGGTGGATGTGTTATTTTGTTGTGGGTGGCTCACAGGGTCATGTGTACAGCCTGATGGGTGGAGTGGCAGATGATCGATTGGCGCTGCTGCACATGGGCTATAAGCATATGCAGGGTCTGGATGGCTTCCCTAAAGACCAGGACATGGCATATGGGTACTACTCCAATGTGGGACAGCAGACCAGCATTGACAGTGATAAATTTGAAGACTCGAAGGTAACTAGAAGTGTACGTATCTATTTCTTAAGCATATTAGATGGAAACCATGAATGCATTGGCGTAGTGGTTGGCACATCCACCATTTGGCCTTGGGGATTCAGGTATGAATCCCAATCTGGGTGGAGTTTCCATGTTCTCCCCTGGATGGGGATCCTAATAGAGTATTAATTGGAAGATAATGAGCTGGGATGAGATAAAACATGTTTAATATTTATTACTGTACTATGTCATTTTCCCAGCAATCCCTCAATGAGCATGTGGACTTAACCAGTGCAGACGACATGCTGTTGCAGATGGGAGAGTACGGTGATGTAGTACAGTTTCTCAAACATCAGGCTGAGAGAGGGGACCTTGAATCTCAGGTAAAAATCTGTTTTCACATCTGTGTGTTATATAAACTCATACATCATTCAAGATTCAAGAAAATTTTATTATCATTAATATCACATGTGGTACATGAGATAAGAACGAAATTATGGGTCACGGACCCCGATTACCCTGTTATTTTAAAGTTGTAATTAAAATTAAAATTTTAAAGAAGAAAATGAGAATAAAAAAAAAAAAAAAAAAATATATATATATATATATAGAATATATATATATATATACTATATATATATATATATATATATATACAAAAATACAGTATATAGATGTAAATATACTATATACAACTATGATATATATATATATATATTATATATATAATATACAACTACAGGTATAAATATAATATCAAATATTTTAACTATATATATAATATATAAATATATGTATATACAGTATGTAAATCATATCATGTGAACAAAGGTGTTGGGACAGCCCTCTAATCAATGAAATCTGGAGCCTTACCCACTTCCATTGCTTCAGATGATTAAAATCCACCATCTAGCTATGCAATTTTAACAATATGCTTCCAGCTTCATGAGAACAGTTGGAGGAAGGCCCTTTTTTAGATCCAGCAAGACAATTTGGCAATACCAAAAGAGTTTGGTATTGACACTTTTTCACCAAAGCCACTTGGATTAAGCACATTTTCAAATGTCTGATCTCAAATTTTCTTTTAGATAGATACTACAAAATCTTTTCAAAAGCCATTTCAGAATATTTTATATACTGTATGTGTATGATCTAAAGGAGTTGACAGTTTGCTTATACGTCACATACAATTGGTCTTTAGAAATTATTGGCGAGGATGCTGTTCTGGGGCAGTAATGGTGTGGAACGAGACATTGAGACAGCTATCAAGTGGTACGCCAAGTGTGCCCTGTCCATGACTGATGCTTCATCCATGTATGACTATGGCATCTTCCTGCTGAAGGTCAGTGCACTACAGAAAGTTCACAACTGCTATAGTGATCTCATATGCCCTTACACGACTCTTTATTTATTTTATGGAAAACGTTTACAATTAGGCGGCACGGTGGCTTAGTGGTCAGCACGTTCGCCTCTCAGCACTAGGGATTCCCGTTCGAATTCCCATCTGGGTGGAGTTTCCATGTTCTCCTCATGTCCACGTGGGTTTCCTCCGGGTTCTCTGGTTTCCTCCCACAGTCCAAAAACATGGATCAAGTCAATTGAATTCTCCAAATTGCCCCATATAGAGTGTGTCTTTGTGAGTGAGTGTGTGCCCAGCGATAGATTGGCGCCCTGTTCTGGGTCTATCTGTCCAGCGCCCGAAACATTGTCCCCTGGTTGGGCATGGGGAACCCCCCCCCCGCGACCCTAATATAGGATAAAGTGGAAGATAATGGATGGATGGACGTTTACAATTATTTTAGTGGTTAAAAGAGACCCTATGACCCGAGTATTGGAGTAAGCAGAAGATAATGAGATGAGATCATAAGAAAAAGCTGGAAACCAGAAAATTCCCTTATAAATGATGAGAGTTGGAGGCTTGTGGTTAAAGACCAGCCTTGTGACCTGAAGGTCACCAGGTTGCTTCCTGGTCCCAAGTACTATGGCTGAAGTTCAACTAACCCCATTTGCTCCCCAGGCACAGTAAGCAAAAGAGATGACTTTAACACTTTTCTTGTATGCAAATATCCATTTTAATTACATTTGGTCAATTAGCAGAAGCTTTTATCCAAAGCGACTTTAAAATATCCCAACCTGATGGTTGGTGTCAGAACACAGAGTCATGCCACAGCGCCCCTGGACCAAAGGGTAAAGGGTTTTGTAGAAGGACCCTCATTGGTAACTTCAGAGGACATTGGATTATTACCCACAACCTTAAGTCTACAATCTATTGATTGTCCTACAACCTTACCATTGACCGTCCACGCCCTAATGTGTCTACAGTGTCAAAATTTTTTTTATATTATCTGGTTTGCTTTTTTTAAGGGCTAGTTGTTACTTGGTACGATTGCACAGTCTTTAAATTTAGCTTCATTAAGGGGAAATTAAAGGGAAATCCAAAGTTCATATGGAATTTTCCAACCTGATGAGGTTCCGTCTGTCGTAAGGACCTGAAACAACACAGTAATTAGCTTTTGTTTGCTCTCTCCAATCGTTTTATGGCTGAAAGTCGTATGATAGTAAACAGTCTGGATTCCAGATTTGGTTGTAAAACCAGATTCAAATAAGGCGTGGTGATGCCGATGGCACAGGCTGTTTACACTCTCAAAATGATTGCGCTTAAAGCCCGTCGGCGAGACCAGTCCTTGATCCAACCTTGAATCCAACCCTGTCCACCTACTTCTATCCATTTGCGGTATTAAGTATGTAGGACATATTATGGTCTGCTCTATGTCTTGAGGCTGCATTGAAGGCCTGACATTACAGTGAAACCAGTTTTTCTGGGAATCCGAATGCCTGAGTAATAACATCCAACATCTGACTTACTGATTTTCACACTGACCCCTCCCTTGTTATTCTTAAGTGTGCTGTACATTACCAGTCAAAAGTTTGGACACGCCCCCTTTTTCGCTCCACTTATTGTCCATGTTCTCAGTTCCACTTTCTGTAAAGATGGACTTTGTAGTTCTACAATTCCAGACTGTAGTCCATCTGTTTGTGTTCTACAGTACATACTGTGTTCGTCCCCTTTACTCTGTTCTAATGGTCAGGACCCCAATAGTACCACCACAGAGCAGGGGTTAATTGGTCGGTGTGTTATTCCTATCCCAGCAGTGTCACTGAGGTGGAGAAATGAAAATCCAGCAGCACTGCTGCACTAAAACCCCCTCACCACATATCAGTGTCACTGCAGAACTGACTATAAACAATCCACCACCCAAATGATACCTGTTCTGTGATGCTCCTGACCAACAGAGAACAGAGAACCAACAGGAGACTAACACCAACAAAGAACACAGATGGACTACAGTCTGTAATTGTAAAACTACAAAGTCTATCTATATGATAAATGGAGGAAATAGATAATGGAGCACGAGTGTGGGGGCGTGTCTAAACTTTTGACAGACTGTGTTTATATATCATTCATTCATTCATTCATTATCTTCCGCTTTATCCTATATTAGGGTCGTGGTGGGGTTCCCCATGCCCATCCAGGGGAGAACATTTCGGGCGCTGGGCAGATAGACCCAGTCTATCACTGGGCACACACTCACTCACACAGACACACTCTATATGGGGCAATTTGGAGAACTCAATTGACTTGATCCATGTTTTTGGACTGTGGGAGGAAACCGGAGAACCCGGAGGAAACCCACGCAGACACGAGGAGAACATGGAAACTCCACCCAGATGGGGATTCGAACCGGGAATCCCTAGTGCTGAGTGGAGAACATGCTAACCACTAAGCCATCATGCCGCCCTTGTTTATATATCATGTTTAATAAAAATGAGCACTGTGTTGTTTATGTAAATCAGGGTATTGGAGTAAAGAAGAACATCACACTTGGAGTTAAACTTCTGGAGAAGGCAGCGGACATGGTGAGCATGTTCTCTGTGTGTTTAAAGACATTAAGTTTAAGGTTATTTTGTTGCCTCCAGGTCAATTAGACTACATCCTCAGCCAATATCAATCTCATCACTCTTCTGCACATAATTAACCACCTTAATTTCTGTTGCCAATGAGTGTAATTAGCTTTCATTTGGAATTAACTGAAACCTGTTTTAAAGGATGCGGTACAAATGGTTCGTTGTATTTGTTGTTGTTTTTTTAAAGTCCCTTTGTGGTGTATGAGTGTATGTGCTGACTGTGATGTGGGTTCCGCAGGGCTCTGTGGAGGCGCTGAATGGTCTGGGATGGCACTACAACACTGTGGGAAATAACAAAAAAGCCATGCACTACTTTGAGCGTGCTGCTGAAAATGGCAGTCGAGATGCTGTGTTTAACCTGGGGGTTTATCACCTGAGCGGGAGCTTCATGGATTTACCCATTAAAAATGAGGTAATGAGCAAAGTTACACTAGTACCAATATGAGGTGGACTGGGAAAGACTAAAGAACGGCATAGTAATAATTATATTAGATTTATAAAATGACAAAATCAAGCTAAAGGTAATATTCAGTAGAGAGTTTAAGGTTTCAAGATATTTGCATATGCAAAATTCATGTAATTATTAGGTTGCCGCCTACAAAATAGTGGTACACGTCTGTAATTGTACAGATTTACCAGCAGATGGCACTAAATAACAATTCCTGAGGTAGTGACCTCTTTGTATGGGCAAAGGGTACTGATGTGGGTGTGCTCTGTGTAGTCTCTATATACATTTAACTATATGCTGTGGTGTATAGCTTTTTAAAGATATCTTTACATTACATACTACATTTATGATGTTGTGTGTGTGTGTGTGTGTGTGTGTGTGTGTGTGTGTGTGTGTGTTTTCTTTCCAGACTGCTGCCTTTCAGTTTTTCCTTAAGGCGGGTGAGATGGGTCATATTGAAGGAGGACTGGAAGCTGCGTCATATCTCTCTAAAGGAAATCTTAGAGGAGTGCACAGAGACCCCGAGAGAGCCGTGAGGTGGGTTTGTGTTCTATACTGCATCGTTTCTGTAGTCCACGAACAGATGGAATACCGCCTGTAGTTGTAGAACTACAAAGTCCATCTTTACAGTAAGTGGAACCGATACAATGGACAATAAGTGGAGCAAAAAGGGGGGACGTGTCCAAACTTTTGACTGATACTGTATATTGATATTTTTTTCTTTCCCCTTTATTGTAAACTGTACTGTAAAGTTTTTTTCTCTAAAAGTATAATGGGTTCTGTTTTTTTCAGCCTTCTGAAGCCAATCGGTGAAAAAAATGGCCATCTAGGTTTCTCCAATAAAGACGCTCTGAAAGCTTATCAGAACGGCCTGTGGTGAGTTTCATTCACTTACTCATCTTAATACATCTGTGTGAGTGAGTGTGTGCCCAGCGATAGATTGGCGCCCTGTCCTGGGTGTATCTGCCCAGCGCCCGATACGTTCTCCCCTGGATGGGCATGGGGAACCCCACCACGACCCTGATAGAGGATAAAGTGGGAGACAATGAATGAATGAATTAATTAATTAATAAAGGTGGGCAGCACAGTGGCTTAGTGGTTAGCACGTTCTCCTCTCAGCACTAGGGATTCCCGGTTCGAATCCCCATCTGAGTGGAGTTTCCATGTTCTCCCCCTGTCTGCGTGGGTTTCCTCCGGGTTCTCCGGTTTCCTTCCACAGTCCAAAAACATGGATCAAGTCAATTGAATTCTCCAAATTGCCCCATATAGAGTGTGTCTGTGTGAGTGAGTGTGTGCCCAGCATAGATTGGTGCCCTGTCCTGGGTGTATCTGCCCAGCGCCCGAGACGTTCTCCCCTGGATGGGCATGGGGAACCCCCCCGCGACCCTAATAGAGGATAAAGCGGAAGACAATGAATGGATGGATAAATAATGGTGAAAGTCTGTGTGTGTGTGTGTGTGTGTGTGTGTGTGTGTGTGTGTGTGTGTTCTATAATTTATTTAAGGTATGAGGCACTGCTGAAATACGCTATGGTCGCTGAGACTGGCCTTGCTGTTGCACAGTCCAACGCTGCATACCTCTGCGAGGTAAACCTGCTGTGTAATTTAAACCTCCATCTGGTTCTAAAGGGGGGGGCAATTTTAAACTGATCATGCATCATCCTATCAGCCAATCACAGATTCTCTAATCACACCACCCCTGAGCAGGCTTTATAAAGCACCGGTCAGTAATCCAAAACATCAACGGCGGGACAGAGGATTTCAAAACGCACAAAGAGGAGATATCATCACAAACCATTAACCCACATGTAAAGTTTTATTAAAGTTTTATGGACTATTTGAGCCGGAAATTGGAATGTCGGTGATGATGTAAGAGGAACAAACATTGGAAGTTTCCATGTAAATCTTCTGAATGCAATTGGAATTAGAAAGGCTGTGATACAGTGCAACCCTGACTTATTCCTCTGACATGTCAGGTTCTACAGCATGGTTCGGGATGCCAGTGGAGGTATAACAACCTCTCCACACACAATTACGCTCCAAATGAATCGGGTGAGTACTGTTTGCGCTCTGTGCTTGTACTTTGCTCTCACTGTTTAGCATTTTAATTCCTTTGATTTCTAACTGGCTGATTCATCCAGGTCTCCTAAAGATGGGCGACTACTATAAGGCACTTGGTGAATCAGAGAAGGCTTTATCGCTGTACACTCAGGCTGCGCTGCAGGGCAGTCCTCAGGTAGGACATTTTAAAAGCAAGGATCTGCTATAGTTTATAAAAAATCTAATTAAATTAGATTAGATTAGATTCAACTTTATTGTCATTGTGCAGAGTACAGGTACAGGGCCAATGAAATGTAGTTAGCATCTAACCAGAAGTGCAATATATAAATTATTTACATAGTGCAGTAGTAACAGTGACTGGTGCATGGAAAGGTGAAGTATTTACATCTAGATACATATGAACATGATATGATATGAGCATACTATATACATGATATAAACATAATATGAGCATAATATATACATGGGGCGGCACGGTGGCTTAGTGGTTAGCACATTCTCCTCTCAGCTCTAGGGATTCCCGGTTCGAATCCCCATCTGAGTGGAGTTTCCATGTTCTCCCTGTGCCTGCGTGGGTTTCCTCCGGGTTCTCCGGTTTCCTCCCACAGTCCAAAAACATGGATCAAGTCAATTGAGCTCTCCAAATTGCCCCATATAGAGTGTGTCTGTGCATGTGAGTGTGTGCCCAGTTATAGATTGGCGCCCTGTCCTGGGTGTATCTGCCCAGCGCCCGAAACGTTCTCCCCTGGATGGGCATGGGGAACCCCCCCCACGACCCTAATATAGGATAAAGAGGAAGATAATGGATGAATGAATGAATAAATACATGATATAAACATAGTATGAACATGATATAAAGTGCATAAGGTACAGAAGGTGCAGAGAAGTGGTTGTGTCAATTGAATTCTCCTAATTGCCCCATATAGAGTGTGTGTGTGTGTGAGTGAGTGTGTGGCCAGCGATGGATTGGCGCCCTGTCCTGGGTGTATCTGCCCAGCGCCCGGAACGTTCTCCCCTGGATGGGCATAAGGAACCCCACCGCGACACTAATATAGGATAAAGCGGGAGATAATGAATGAATGAATACTATATGGAACTATACGGAACATTTACTGTGTTGAACATTGAAATTGAAATTGTCCCACATGTCTTTTTGTATTGTTAAACATGTAGGCCACATATAACATGGTGGTTCTGATTGGGGCTGGGTTCAGCATCCCCACAAGTGTTTTGGAAAAGATGGGGATTTCGGCTGAGGATCAACTGGACCAGAGAAGCGTGATGGAGAATCTCCTCCTCAGGTGAGATCTCTGATCATGTTTGGTGTAGAGGGGAGGAATTTCTGGGTTTGAAATTAAAATGTATTTACTGAAAAGCATATGGACCAAAGTATTGGGACAGAAGTCTAAATTAATAATAACAGACATTTTCAGGCACGGATTTTTAAAAGAAATGTATTTTGGACAACCACATGCCTTTATCTATGTAAAAACAGTTTGGGGAAGGTCTGGTTCTGCTTCTGCATGATTACGTCCCACGAGTTTGTTGTGGAAGAACGCTCCGCCTTATCCCTATAAAACTTTTTGATGAACTAGTACCGAGAGAGTGGTGGTTAACACGTCCGCCTCTCAGGACTGGGGATCCAGGTTCGAATCTTGATCTGGGTGGAGTTTCCAACAACCTCCCCCGTGATCCTATTAGAGGAATAAGCAGGAGATGAAATGGGATATTATAAAAGTCTTTTTGGGTAAAAGGTGTCGGTGTACCAATACTTGCATTCATATATCTGTATCTGTGTGTATATATATATGTATGTAATTCTCATTTTTATTAAACATGATATATAAACAAGGGCGGCACGGTGGCTTAGTGGTCAGCACGTTCGCCTCTCAGCTCTAGGGATTCCCGGATCGAATCCCCATCTGCGTGGAGTTTCCATGTTCTCCCCGTGTCCGCGTGGGTTTCCTCCGGGTTCTCCGGTTTCCTCCCCCAGTCCAAAAACATGGATCAAGTTAATTGAGTTCTCCAAAATTGCCCCATATAGAGTGTGCTTGAGTGAGTGAGTGTGTGTCCAGCGATGGATTGGCGCCTTGTCCTGGGTGTATCTGCCCAGCGCCCGAGACGTTCTCCCCTGGATGGGCATGGGGAACCCCACCGCGACCCTAATAAAGGATAAAGCGGAAGATAATGAATGAATGAATGAATGAATATATATATAGTGTATATCTTTTGAACTTTGCATTGATGCTTTGATCTCACATTGAGCGATGTTCTGTGTAGATGCAGGAATCTAGAGGGAGATGCAGATGACGTGAGTCCATGCTCTCTGGCTCTTCTGCAGCTGCAGGTGGTTCGAGCCTGGCACAACTTCACCAGCTGCACCATGCAGCTGACCGTGAGCCTCACAACGCTCATCATTGTGCTGAGCATCTTGATCAAATATGGATTGAGTATGTCATTTATCTTACCTTTATTTATATATATATATATATATATATATCAGACCTTTGGGGGGGTAGATTACTTTCTCACTTAAGTCACTTACAAATAAAATAAAAACAAGCAAAATATTTAAAAAAAACTTTTTTTTTATTGAGTAGAAAATGGGCAATTTAGCCATAGAAAACAAAATTACCAATTGCCACTAATTAGCTAATTAATTGGTCATTTTCTTAAGGGATTCTTAAGGGAAAGGAGGTGTAGTGAGTGTGAGTGTTTATCAGAGAATGCTGCAACCCAGAATTCATCACTCAATATTTATCCAGTCACCTCTTCTTCCTCTTTATCTTCTGTTTATCAGCACACCGCTATGCCATGCGCTCTGGTGCTGTTCCTCCTGCATCACAAGGAAGACCCAGTGATTCAGGACCAGGTGTCGTCACGAGGACCGCATCAGGGCCGGCGGTTCTGCAAGATGCGGCTGAGCCCATCATCGTGGCGACTGGAGTGTGGATGTGTTCACTGTGCATTATCTTCATCACACACATGTTTTGAATCCGGATGCACCCATGGAACACGGAAGGTTCTCGAAAGCTCACGGGCTTTCTACTAAAGAACCGACGTTTATTTTTTACTTTTGTTACACAATGCAGCTTTCAGCTCACACCAGAGTGTAAGAGGAAGAACACGCCGTTACATCAGAAGAACGTTTGAGTTGTGTGTTAGGCCCCTTCTCATTTATGTATATGACTGTAGTTTTTAGAACCCTGTTATGAAGGATTTTCTTTAGTGTCTACCTCGCTGTAGATACTTTTTCAGCATGAGAGTGAGGCGTTATTAATCAGATGTCAGACTCGCAGACCGAACATCTTTATTATATGAGATTTCAATACAGCTTAGTGTGAAAATTAATTTAATAATCAACAACAACAAGTGGGCGGCACGGTGGCTTAGTGGTTAGCACGTTGGCCTCTCAGCGCTAGGGATTCCCGGTTCGAATCCCCATCTGGGTGGAGTTCCCATGTTCTCCCCGTGTCCGCGTGGGTTTCCTCCGGGTTCTCCGGTTTCCTCCCACAGTCAAAAAACATGGATCGAGGTCAATTGAGTTCTCCAAATTGCCCCATATAGAGTGTGTCTGTGTGAGTGAGTGTGTACCCAGCGATGGATTGGCTCCCTGTCCTGGGTCTATCTGCCCGGCGCCCGAGATGTTCTCCCCTGGATGGGCATGGGGAACCCCACCGCGACCCTAATAGAGGATAAAGCGGGAGATAATGAATGAATGAATCAACAACAACAAGTGGGCGGCACGGTGGCTTAGTGGTCAGCACGTTGGCCTCTCAGCGCTAGGGATTCCCGGTTCGAATCCCCATCTGGGTGGAGTTCCCATGTTCTCCCCGTGTCCGCGTGGGTTTCCTCCGGGTTCTCCGGTTTCCTCCCACAGTCCAAAAACATGGATGAAGTCCGAGGTCAATTGAGTTCTCCAAATTGCCCCATATAGAGTGTGTCTGTGTATGTGAGTGTGTGCCCAGTGATAGTTTGGTGTCCTGTCCTGGGTGTATCTGCCCAGCGCCCGAAACGTTCTCCCCTGGATGGGCATGGGGAACCACCCCCCCTCCCCCCGCGACCCTACAGGATAAAGCTGAAGATAATGAATGAATGAACAACAACAAGCAAACGTTTCTAAAACACTAATGTATTTTTGTTGTGACCAATGATTTTTAATATAATTAGAGCCAGTTGTAGGCTTGTTGTTAAGGAACCAGCCTTGCAACCTGGAGGTCCCTGGTTCGATTCCCGATCCCAGCAAGTACTATGGCTGAAGTGCCCTTGGGCAAGGCACCTAACCCCGATTGCTTACCAGGTGCCATGTGCCATGTAAAGGGCTGCTCACTGCTCCTGGCGTGCTCACTTCACTCAGTGTGTGTGTGTGTGTGTGTGTGTGTGTGTGTGTGTGTGTGTGTGTGTGTTTTTCCGGCATGGATGGGTTAAATGTGGAGGATGAATTCCTCTGTGTGTAAGTGCAGTAGGTTGAACAGATCACTTTATCACTTTATACGGTCAACTTGAGATAAATCGAATGGACATCATTCTTCCTTCCGCTGGTTAAAGGGTTTATATTTAGTGTTCAAGGTCTGATTTAATGCAGCACAAGATTGTTTAAACTCAAAGACCTCGTTATTATCTAAAAGATTAAAAGCACAAACAACGTAAAGGCACTTAGTAATATTGTAAAAGAAGAAGCTGTATTATCAACCAAATCTTTATTTATTGGTGAAAGAGCTTGTATGGTCTGAAGGTGAAGGCCATCATTTATGAACTGATGACCTGTTCGAAGTTACCCAAAGCCCAGTCCCTTTAAAGTGTTGCCATGTGATTATTGGAAGGATTAGTAACTAGGGTAACCAGTTACATCTAGTTTACAGAGGCACTGTACGCACATTTAACTAATACATCTAATATGTTAGTGGTGGTTAACATGTGAAGTTAAAGAAATCTGGATTAAAGAACAAAAAATAATTGTCAATTTTCAACTAAGCACTAGGGGGTGCTAAAGCTCCAATGATAAGCTGCTTTAAACTGGGCTCTAAATCTAAATCAAGAACTACATTTACATAGCAGCATTTCTTAAAATGTATAAATTTATTTTATATAATACAGAATCCTAAAATGTAATATTAGGTGGTTAGAACGTCTGCCAGGTTCGAATCCCGATCTGGGTGGAGTTTCTATGTTCTCCCCGTGTGTGTGGGTTTTCTTTGTTTTCTCCAGTTTCCTCCCACAGTCCAAAAACATGGATTCAAGGTTTTTTTTGCCCCTATGTAAATTGCCCCTGAGTTATAAAGGATAATGAAATTAGATGAATATATTTTTTTTTTTGACGTCCTGTATTTAAAATTTTAATACCAGACTTGTGTCCTGGCAACCTATCCGATCCCTATTAGTGCTGGGATAGGCTTTAACACCCCCATCCTCAGTGAATGACTGTTATTGACCTATATTGACTGTTACTGAATGACATTACCTTAAATCTTGAAAACATATTTATGGCTCATTTGATTTTTGTATCGTGAAATGTAAAGATAATTCAAAGTAAAGCGAAGTTTGTGAAATCAAGGTGTATTTTAATTCTTTGGAAATTGTCCTCGATCTGCAGAACTCTGTGTGGGACAGAAATTGAAATGTATGTTTATATATATATATATATACAGAGAGAGAGAGAGAAAGAGCGGAACGGTGGCTTAGTGGCTAGCACGTCCGCCTCTCAGCACTAGGGATTCCCGGTTCGAATCCCCATCTGGGTGGAGTTTCCATGTTCTCCCCGTGTCCGCGTTGGTTTCCTCTGGGTTCTCCAGTTTCCTCCCACAGTCCAAAAACATGGTTCAAGTCAATTGAGTTCTTCAAATTGCCCCATATAGTGTGTGTATGTGAGCGTGTCTGTGTGAGTGAATGTGTGCCCAGCGATAGATTGGCATCCTGTCCTGAGTGTATCTGCCCAGCACTCGAAACGTTCTCCCCTGGATGGGCATGGGGAACCCCCCGTGACCCTAATATAGGACAAAGCAGAAGATAATGAATGGATGAATTATTATTATTATTATTATTATTATTATTATTATCCATCCATCCATTATCTTCTGCTTTGTCCTCTATTAGGGTCGCGGTGGGGTTCCCCATGCCCATCCAGGGGAGAACATTTCGGGTACTGGGCAGATACACCCAGGACAGGGCGCCAATCTATCACTAAGCATATTATTATTCATTCATTCATTATCTCCCGCTTTATCCTCTATTAGGGTCGCGGTGGGGTTCCCCATGCCCATCCAGGGGAGAACGTCTCGGGCGCTGGGCAGATACAACCAGGACAGGACGCCAATCCATCGCTGGGCACACACTCACACACTCAAGCACACTCTAGATGGGGCAATTTAGAGAACTCAATTAACTCGATCCATGTTTTTGGACTGTGGGAGGAAACCGGAGAACCCGGAGGAAACCCACGCGGACACGGGGAGAACATGGAAACTCCACCCAGATGGGGATTCGAACCGGGAATCCCTAGTGCTGAGAGGCGAACGTGCTAACCACTAAGCCACCGTGCTGCCCATATTATTATTATTATTATTATTATTATTATTATTATTATTATTATTGTTATTATTATTGGATGGGGTGGGCAGAATGTAAAACAGAGCCATGTCCACATCACGTCACGGTGTTTTTAGTGAATCTGTCCTGATGGTAACCTTGTATTAATTTTGGAACACGTCATTGCTTTGATGCTTCTCTGCTTTAAACGCTACACTTGCTGTGATAGGTCACGCCGTCGTGTTTGCCTGCAGCAGCTTCAGCGCCGTCCAAACACCGTAACCATAACTTTGTGTGTTTTGTTGTTGTTTGTTCGTTGTCTGCCGCCCTATCAGAGATGACTTGTGGAAACGACCAGGAGCGAGCAGCTCAGCGCTCAGCGCCCGTCTCTGACATCATCGCATTCAGAGGTCACGGTGGTTTGTTGGCTTCAACAGAAAGAATGAACCCACTATCAGCAGTCCTTCCTCCCCCGAGTCCAACCATAACCAGATATGTCTGAATGCCTGTAATTTACGTTTGAGGTGGTGTCGAAAAACACCTATAAATACTATTTTTGCCATAAGGGCTCCATTTGAGGACAATAACAATCATTTGAGTCTTAAGCTCGCACAACAAGAAACTTTTGCTGTAGGTCTGCATTAGAACACGCGCCTCGGTGAATACTGCTTATCTTGAAGTGATTGTCTTTAAAGTTGACTGTCCTAATGCTGATATTACCCAACGCACAGGCGCACAGTTAGCCGTCAAAACAACTGTACACTGTATTCAAAGTATGATTAATTTAAGAGCACTTACCATTTTTAAACACAACACGTTCGGCAATTACAGTTTACACGGCCGTAGCTAAAAACATTGGCACCTCAGCTTAGAAAACAGAGTTTACGTAACTCAAAACAAATAGTTTTAAACTGACTTAAAGCCTGGACGCTGGCTCTGTTTATGTGGACAGGGTCGACGTCAATGGGAGAACTCTCATCCACTTCTCCCTCACTAATAAGACCTGTGGTGTTTTGCGAGGTGTGTTGTGGTTCTGGATGTTTAATAGCTAAGTGATTAAAATGAGATACTCATCTTGGTAGCAAGAGGCTCGCAAAATCAGGTTTCATGCTCGTTGCCCGTTTCATAATATTAAATATCGAATACAACTCAGCGGCACGGTGGCTTAGTGGTTAGCACATTCGCCTCTCAGCACTATTGATTCCCGGTTTGAATCCCCATCTGGGTGGAGTTGCCATGTTCTCCCCGTGTCCGCGTGGGTTTCCTCCGGGTTCTCCGGTTTCCTCCCATAGTCCAAAAACATGGAACAAGTCAATTGAGTTCTCCAAATTGCCCCATATAGAGTGTGTATGCATGCGTGTCTGTGCGAGTGAGTGTGTGCCCAGCGATGGATTGGCGCCATGTCCTGGGTGTATCTGCCCAGCGCCCGAAACGTTCTCCTCTGGACCCTAATAGATGATAATGCGGAAGATAATGAATGAATGAATACTGACTCCTGATTCCTCTAATTTGGATTTCACAATGTTGATTATAAAGTATTTTTTTTAAGTATTTGGACTCCCTAGTAATTAATCTCATCTCATCTCTCCTTCTTTTTATGTCTAAAGCTCTTAACGTCAAAACGGCTTAATGGATTAAAACATCAACCAAGAAAGACCAAACTTCACTTGTTTATCACGCTTCATTAGTACACTTTACTACAGTTAAGTTGGGTCTTTCTAGGTTGATGTTTTAATACATTAAACCAAGTTAAGATATATATTTAAAGTAAATATTTAAACTCCTTAGTTATTAATCTTATCTCATCTCATATCATTATCTTCCACTTAATCCTCTACTAGGGTTGTGGGGAGGGGGGTAGGTTCCGTGATACACCCAGAACAGGGTGTCAATCCATCACTGGGAACACCCACTCACACAAACACACAAATTATATGGGGCAATTTAGATGGGGCAATTTAGAGCAGCCAATTCACCTTAAATCCACCCAGATCGGGTTCGAAACTCGAAATTCGATATTTTTACTACTTAAAACTCAATAATTCATTCATTCATTATCTTCCGCTTTATCGGGTCACGGTGGGGTTCCCCATGCCCATCCAGGGGAGAACGTCTCGGGCGCTGGGCAGATAGACCCAGGACAGGGCACCAATCCATCGCTGGGCACACACTCACTCACACATACACACTCTATATGGGGCAATTTTGAGAACTCAATTGACTTGATCCATGTTTTTGGACTGTGGGAGGAAACCGGAGAACCCGGAGGAAACCCACGCGGACATGGGGAGAACATGGAAACTCCACCCAGATGGGGATTCGAACCGGGAATCCCTAGCGCTGAGAGACGAACGTGCTAACCACTAAGCCACCGTGCCGCCTAAAACTAAATAATTGAACTATATAATTGGACATCTATTGACTTTAGTTACGGTCAGTGATACTGGAAGGTGTCGTTCACTCTGCAGTGAGTGAAACATATAATCTGTGATATGAAAATGTGGAAATTATTAATATCTCTGGAATGTTCCATTATACCACACTTGATATTTTGGAGGTCATCGCCGTCTGTCGTTCTAACTCACTCTCACTCTCTGTCTGCATTCTTTTTGTTCCCGAAACAGAAGCTATGCTTTTATGACAGGATTTAATAGATAAGAAAACGCAACAGGGTGAGAGCAAATGAGGACGGGAGACAGGGTTTCACAAGCAGAGGCACGTGTTTTATTAACATACTTCATAAAACCACATTTATTTAAAAGACAGTTGCTGGCTGGGGTCTCTGCTGTACCCTGAATGCTTCATGAGATGTTCCAGCTTATAAAGGCTTCACACGTTTATCAGTGTTTTTTTTTTATTTATATATTTTAAGACTCTCTTTCTTTTACACTTCTTAGTGCAATACTGTCTCTTTGCTGCTGTATAAAAAATATAAATACAGGTTATCTTACATTATCTCATCCTAAAATCACAAACATGGGATCTGCTGAAGGTGCACTTTCTGTTTTTTATTAATATATTTGAATTCAAATGATGTAGATTCAGATCTCTTTAAGAATCCAGGTGTTGATTTAACAAAACATTTAGAAAGAACTTCGTTTGTGGTCTTGTAAGTGGATTAGTGCACCTGCAGTCTAGAAAACCTGAGGCGTTGCGAAAAAAAATGCAATAATAATTAAATTATTTCAATCTTTTTGTTAAATACATACACAAATTTAGAAGTTAATACCTGCAGCATAATAAAAACATATTAAAAGGACAATTAAGGTTCTGGCAAAACTGTTATTCCGTATTCTATCTGCAGAAGTACTCATTCATGGATTAAATATAAACTGATTGATATGTATATATTGTTTTATATTTATATATATATATATAAGTTATAGTTTGATGTTTACTATATTTTTAGGTACAGTACAGAAGAAAATGCACTTTAAATGCCTTTAGAGTGCAAAGTTCGTTTGCAAAAAACACTTTCAACATCAGATAGCCACTGATAGCCTCCTCATAGAGTCGGCAATTTACAAAGCTAATAAATACTATAATTACTTTATGATAAGATGCGTGATATCATGATGCGAGAAGATTATCTCTTTAAGGGAACTGTCGTGAGCTCATCCTGTATGAAAAGTCACAAATACATAAAAGTGGTGTTTTAAAAATTTACCATATCATCTCACTGTGTCAGTGATTCAAAGTCCAGAACCACAAGTGAGCTAAAGGGTTATTTCTGTGTATCAGACACTTCAGTGACTCAAAGTGTACAGGACTTTAGGTACCTTGAAATAAATATATTAAATGACTGTGGGATAAAACCAAAGCATTGTTGATTTGAAGTATTGATGGGAAGTATTGAAAAGGATGTAAATTCCGTTTATGATATTATTTATTAGGGAGACTTAGTTTGTACATGGAATCTCAACAGAAGGAGATAGTAGAGCGTCTTAATGAGACAAACGTTTAGCCATAGTAGGAGCCTGTGCTTGTATTTCAGCAGAGCTGTTCATGATGTGTTATTATTTTATGGCTGTAGTTACGGAGGCCGCTCAGCCTTGTGATCGACCCACATCAGCCAGAGAAAACCAGCTCAGACCAGCAATCATCTGGTTAGTAGTTCATTGTGGTGAACATTTCATCGAGACTCTGGTGGAGAAGTACATTGATTATTGTATATGATGACCACACCTACATTCTAAGTCATTTTAAAACTCTTTATTAATTGGCACACTTAAGCTACTAATTTTCAGATTGTTGAATGTATAAACAAACGTTTTGGGACATATGCACACTACATTTACAGGAGCTTTATTGACAGAGGTTCTTTAGGTTCCCCAGAACCGCATTTGTGAGGTCAGACACTGATGGTGGGTAAATATCTTGCCATCCGTATTCTAATTTACTCTAAACGTGTTAGATAGGTTTCTTTTAAACAATTGAATTCAGCTGCATTTTGTGTTTATACGATGTAAGGGATACTGCTTTAAAGTGACTATGAGGTTAATCCACATCCCATGTGACTATATTACTCACAGTAGCACCACAATTTTTTGGCAAGGTGGCGTGACAGGTTAGCAGTGGTTTCCCGAGGATCTTTCTAGAGGTTGTGAACCTTTTTACTATTTAATGTTGAACAGGTAAAGCGATCACAACCATTTTGTATTTTAGGTTCTGTAGCAGAAAGCTGTGGCTTTGAAATGGCAAAATACAAATAACAAAAACCAAAAAGTATTTAATTCAGTTGTTCTTTTGCAGGCGGCACTGTGGCTTAGTGGTTAGCATGTTCTCCTCTCAGCGCTAGGGATTCCCGGTTCGAATCCCCATCTGGGTGGAGTTTCCATGTTCTCCCCGTGTCCGCATGGGTTTCCTCCGGGTTCTCCGGTTTCCTCCCACAGTCCCAAAACATGGATCAAGTCAATTGAGTTCTCCAAATTGCCCCATATAGAGTATGTGTGTGTGAGTGAATGAGTGTGTGCCCAGCGATAGGTTGGCGTCCTGTCCTGGGTGTGCCCAGCGCCCGAAACGTTCTCCCCTGGATGGGCATGGGGAAACCCCCCCACGACCCTAATAGAGGTTAAAGCGGAATATAATGAATGAATGAAGATGCATAGCAACGGTGCTTGCGAATATGTTTATGCGAATGAACGTGGTGGTCTTTAAATAAGCATTTCCGGCGTATTGCTATCCTTGCAACGGAAAACACAGGTGCACCACTAACTGAAAACAAACTAAACCAGACATCAAACGTCAGACATTCATTGCTATCTTGCAACTTACGATAGCAACTTTAAATCCAGTTGCCCAGACTACTGTTTCATTTAGGAGTTATTCATTCATTCATTATCTCCCGCTTTATCCTCTATTAGGGTCGCGGTGGGGTTCCCCATGCCCATCCAGGGGAGAACGTCTCGGGCACTGGGCAGATAGACCCAGGACAGGGCGCCAATCCATCGCTGGGCACACACTCACTCACACAGACACACTCTATATGGGGCAATTTTGAGAATTCAATTGACTTGATCCATGTTTTTGGACTGTGGGAGGAAACCGGAGAACCCGGAGAAAACCCACGCAGACACGGGGAGAACATGAAAACTCCACCCAGATGGGGATTCGAACCGGGAATTCCTAGCGCTGAGAGGCGAACGTGCTAACCACTAAGCCACCGTGCCGCCCATTTAGGAGTTAATTAATGAAATTTACCCTTATAGTCACCTGCAAGTAATTGTTTTTAAGATATGTATTGTCAACAACAGAAGACACAATAGAAAGAGTAATTAAATCAACACGATACATGACAGAACAGAGATATGGAGGAATATTTATTTACAAGCTCTAGTGTAGAGGATTGACTGGTGAAAAAAAAAAACTTATCATCATATATACAGTACATATAGACAGTTTTAAAATCATTTGAAAATCTCTAACCTTTAAACATATAATTTACAAGCACGATGAATAAGTGACTTAACTATGAGGAACCGACACATGTTGGTCTTTACAAATACGAAAAATAAAACTCTTTAAATACTTTAACTGTATTACAAGCAGTAAGAAAGTCCTGCTTTTTGCATTGCACATAGACAGTAATAAAATTGAGACCAGATATCAATTTATACTGGTTTATAGGTAGGCTAATCAGCTAATTAGCTTAGCATAGCATAATGTTAGGCTTAAAAACAGAACCTGTTTCAGTTCTGACCACGAATTTTTAAGCTACGTGATACTAAGTGGAATAACGTTAAAGAAGGTCGCTTTAGAAAGTCAATTTAACTGGAACTCTTCGAACTGAAAGTCGAATGTTTGCTGTTACAGCACTGCAGACAGGGCGTGCCGTGAGGTATCAGCACATTAAACTTTGTTTAGCTGGACCAATTTTAAAATAAGTGCTGCTACATCTTTTCAGATTATTTGTTTGGACTCATTTGGTGCTGTAAATATTTCCAAAGAACTGATCTGAGAGCAGAAATGAAGAAACCGCTACAAATTAGCTAGCGTGGTTCAAATCTCTGACAGGAGCATGCATCCATTTATCTTAAAATCTCAAATATTGATAAGGTAATGCGATGAGACGCTACAGATGTGTGCCGGACACTGTTTGAATCTGGCTTTTCTCATCTGCTACATAAAGTGTTGGGTTGTCATACATCTCCAGTCCCTTCCTCTTTCCCGTCTCCTCCTCGTTTTTGTTCTTGCAGCATTTACAGCAGCAGCAGCACCGAGCCCCGCAGAATGCAATGGCTTTGGTGACCACTTTATCCCAAGGCTTCATTGAGTGTAGAGGCTGAGGCAGGAAGTCCCAGGTGCGAAGGACAGGAATCAGGGTGCGTTGGCAACGCGACTGCATGATGTTAACCACCAGCACAAACAACAACAGCACTACGATGGGCACTCCGACTCCCACCAGGACCTGCCAGCCGGCAATAGAGAGGCCCAACACACCCAGAGGCAAAATGAAGAAGCACAAGATCAGATAAACGATAGCAAACCATCGGTACTTGGCCGTGCGGTCCCCCAGAGCTTTGGCCATCCGAATAGGCAGACGTGTGTATGGGATGGGGTACCACAAAATGATGCCAAAGATGTTGAAGAAGAAATGGCATAAGGATATCTGCAACAAAATAAGATAGATTAAGTCATGGTTATCAATTACTATGTGATCAAGGGGTGGGGTAGCTAACTGGTTGGGTGTTGGATTATCTGAGGTTTCTGGGACTAAATTATATTTCATCAAAGTTGTTCAACTGACCCCTTAAGCAGGACATGGAACCTTTTTTGCTCCTGGGCAGATTTATGTGGCGAAAGTGTAGGCGAAATGACCTAATGTGCTATATCTGCATCTAAAATCAAATTCTATTCATTTATGATGGTTAATTAATACAATTCCCAGTACCTGAAGTGAGTTGGCCAGTGTCTCTCCAGGACTTGCCATGGCAGCCAGAATGGCAGTTGTCGTTGTCCCAATATTAGAGCCAAGAGTGAGCGGATAGGCCCTCTCAATGCTAATAACACCAATACCTGAACAAAGACATGAAATACATTGGTTTTGGGACCTCAATGTGAAGAATGCTCAATGGCAAAGCCAGAAAATTCAAATCTGAAATTAATGAATTCACATGAACCTTGATGTAACTTGGAACAGAGGAATGGTTACATTAACATCACCTTTTATTTGAATTATCCTTTTTAACTGATAAGAAAAGGAAGATATCAACTGCTGCAGTTTTGCAAATGGAATTTTACAATGCAGTTAAAATACAAATGACACCTGTGCAAATGAGAGTGAATGACATTATTAGGTGTTAAGTGACAATGATTGTCTAAAGTGCTCCTGAGTCTATATAGCTATGTCCATCATGGTGTCCATAATGGTAGCACGGCAGTTTCAGAATTAAAAGTACCTTAGTGCTTAATGGTCAAGCAGATTAGCAGTGGCTTCGGATTGTTTTTATATATTTTGAACTGTAGATGGTGAAACACCTAAATTGCTAAAGTGTTGCACAGTATTGTTCTTAATTGTCTTTATCCAAACTTTGCATGCAAAGACAAAGCATTGGCAGATGCTACATGTTGCCGCAGGAATCAAATCTTTCTGTCTGTCAATTAAAGGTTCGAGGAAGAAATGGAAGAACTCTGGCTTGAACTCACCGACAAGAGGAGTGATGGCCGACGTGAAGACCGAGCTGCTTTGCACGATAAAGGTCATTCCTGCCCCCACTAAGATGGCGAGGTAACCCGTGACCCAGGCGAATGGAAAGGGGAAATCTGCAATGAGCACACAGTCACACTTAAATCATCACATATCCAGAGATTATGTCAAATTTTACATTAGTCTTATTCCAAATAACCATTATTAGTGCTGATTCAGCATTTTTCGTGTGATTATATGGATGTATGTGAAAACACAGACATTGATTTAATGATGTTAATGATTTAAAACTGGCACACAGTGATGTAGTGCAGCTGAGCGTTCTGAGATACACATACTACAAGGTGAAACGTACAACATGCAAAGGTTTTGCACTCAGAAGAGGCTCAGTTTCACATTTCTGTACCTGTTTAACTCATCAGACAGCAGGACGAACAAACCTGCACTGACTATCATTCACAGGACATGCACGCTTACAGAGAAGGACGCAGTGTACTGCAGCTGACTGGGCTCCACTGCTGTTGTAGTGTTTAGCTCATCCGCCATTCAACACTGGTTATCCAGGTTCGAATCCCTATCTAGGTGGAGCTTCCATGTTCTCCCCATGTCTGTCTGGGTTTTCTCCGGGTTCTCTGGTTCCTTCCCATGGATTTAAGGCGAATAGTCTGCTCTAAATTGCCCCTATGTAGTGTTAGTATGTGTCTCTGTGTGAGCATGCCCAGTGATGGCTTGGCGCCCATAATGTCCTCATTACCTAAAAAGAGGTTTTCCCACACCCTTCAACCCTTACTTTTAAGATCTAATAAACAAATGGAGTTTGAGGGCAGGTCTGATTGATGCCTCACCTGTGTTGAGGACTTTTTTGATGACCACAGCCACCTGGCCTTTGAGCATAGAGTTGAGCAGCTTTACGATGAGAATGAGGCATGTGCAGAGAACCAGCAGCGACAGAGCCAACAAGATCAAGCCCACAGCCAGGTCTGGGAGGTTCGCAGATGCAAAGAGATGATTACCTGAAATATGAGAGTAAGAACACTTAAAAACATATGTTTATATAGCTTAAATATATAGTTTGCATAATTTCGATATCTCAGCGATGGGGATTCAGGTTCCAATCCTGGTCTGGTTGGAGTTCCCATGTTCTCCCCCTGTCCAGATGGGTTTTCTCCAGGTTTCCTGGATTCAGATATAAGGTAAAATCGGATGCTCTAAATTGCCCCATATATATATGGGCAGCACGGTGGCTTAGTGGTTAGCATGTTCTCCTCTCAGTGCTAGGGATTCTCGGTTCGAATCCCAATCTGGGTGGAGTTTCCATGTTCTCCCCGTGTCTGCGTGGGTTTCCTCCGGGTTCTCCGGTTTCCTCCCACAGTCCAAAAACATGGATCAAGTCAACTGAGTTCTCCAAATTGCCCCATATAGAGTGTGTCTGTGTGAGTGAGTGTGTGAGTGTGTGCCCAGCGATAGTTTGGCGCCCTGTCCTGGGTGTATCTGCCCAGTGTCCAAAACCCTCTCCCCTGGATGGGCATGGGGAAACCCCCACGACCCTAATATAAGATAAAGCGGAACATAATGAATGAATACACACACACACACACACACACATATATATATATATATTGTGTGTGTATGTGTTTGTGTGAGTGAGAGTGGCCCAGTGATGGATTGGCCCCCTGTCCTGGCCAACGATGTGTTCTCCTCTGAATGGCTAACCATAACCTGTAGACTTTATATAATATATAATATAATTATATATAATTCTGTTCTTTAATTATCAGGACTCCCACATAGCCATCGCAGGTCAGGTATCATTTGGGTGGTGGATGATTCTCAGCATTGCAGTGACTCTGATGTATCACAGAGGGTATGATAGATATTATATTTGAATTCCCCACCAAAATATTTCTGCTATTGTTGATTTAGTATAAGACACATACATTTTTTAACAACCAAAATTGCAAAAAGCTATAAATAATCAAATGTAAATGAATAATATTCACATCACATGATGTTTCTGAGGCCAGCACACCCTGACCAATAAAACATTATACCTCTGAACCAAACCTGACCACAGACCACAAGTCTTCCCTGGTTGGCTGCTTCTCCTTTGTTTGGTTTCGGTGTCCCCAGGTTAAGAAGAATAGCCTCATTGAGCAGGTAAGAGTAGAGGATTGGGGAGGTGGGAGGTTGGGGAGAAGGCTGAATCCCTCTGAAAGGAACCCATTGTTCTCTTGAGGGCGCAGTTAATGGAAGTTGTGGTCAAATGTACTCAGGTATGCAAAGTCGAGAGGGGATGATCTATAGTTTGAGAAGCTCCATTAGACTGATCTAATCTGCTTACAAAATTAATGCCACACTCACATTTTGCTATGTTGATGGTCTCTGTTACGTTCTTCTGTGTCCACGTTTGGTTATCCATCTCCCAGCAGAGGTCTTCTGAGGTACAGTTGGCTGCACTTGGCACTGTGATGTTTGCCAGAGTCTGAGACGACAGAATAACAGTGTGAACGTTGACATTCTGGAATCAGTCCTGCTATTTTTCTATCATGTGTATTAAAAAGTGCTCCCTGTAGAGGATGTGGTAACTTATTTCCACGTAAGACAATCAATAACATATGAACTGGTGATGTCCAACCATTTACGTAAGGCGGATTAGAAACTGTCAAAATTTGCCATTTTGTTCCAAGAATTTCCACTTATTTAAACTTCAGCTTTATTCTGTAGTGATTTTTCACCCAACAGTCACTTCATCACATACACCGTCTTGTTTGGACACCTAGTGTCTATCACTAAATTGTATTTAATAAAGCATGATGGAGGTTCCTTCATACGTAAACATCCATCCATCCATTATCTTCCGCTTTATCCTCTACTAGGGTCGTGGGGGGGTTCCCCATGCCCATCCAGGGGAGAACGTTTCGGGAGCTGGGCAGATACACCCAGGACAGGACGCCAATCTATCGCTGGGCACACACTCACTCACACAAACACACTCTATATGGGGCAATTTGGAGAACTCAATTGACTTGATCCATGTTTTTTGGACTGTGGGAGGAAACCGGAGAACCCGGAGGAAACCCACGCGGACACGGGGAGAACATGGAAACTCCACCCAGATGGGGATTTGAACCGGGAATACCTAGCGCTGAGAGGCGAACGTGCTAACCACTAAGCCACCGTGCACCCATCATACGTAAACATGACATTTATTAATCTACGGATGGCATTAAAATGAGAAGGTATATTTCAGATGCTGATTCTTACCGTGACTTGCTTCTTTTTGCACCACAATTTGATCAGGCTCTTGTTTTGAGCAGCGGGATCACCAACCGCTATATCACTAATGACAGAGCTGTCCAACTATAATGAGAGAGAGTCAGAAATCATGAGGCGTGTAACCAAAAACCCAAACAAAGCTGTCATTTACACCCAAATCATGTGACTGATGTAAATAATGCATATACATACAGACCAAACTCTAAGAAGCAGCTTCCATTGAATGATAAGTTCAATCACATCATATATGAATGTATAATGTATGAAGTGTATAATGAAATCTTTAAAACGGGTGGTTCCAGTCCTGAAATCTGATTGGCTAAGCTGTGTGTCCAATTGTAATGTTATTGACAATAATGCACACCTCTGATAGCTTGACTTCATTTGTATCGATGTGTGCTATACATCCATTACTTTATTATCTTCCAATTAATCCTATTAATTTCGGGGCAGACATTTCACCTTAAACCAGACAACCACTCTGGTGATAACCACTAAGCCATCGTGCCACTGTGATATACGATACACTATTTAAAATATAAACATTATTAAATAATATAAAAAATGATTATTGTTAACTATAATTATTTTAAATATATATTTAACATAAATTAAAATACAGATTAATATAAAGAGAATATAAACAATATTACCGATGAGAGCTAAACCGGTATTTTGTTACTCAGCAATCTCAGTATTAACACATCGTGCCCAACAACCTCTTTTCTATAATTTATTCAGAATAATGCACACCGTAACGTCCCTTATTGCTTTAATAAATATAACAATAACAATATCAATAACAATTGCAACAGCTGTTCTGGTTTGACACCAAGTGAGGCTTAACTCCCCCCCCCCCCCCCAGCCACCTGTTGTGTTTGGCCTCACCTCAATAATATTCTTGGTAAGGGGTTTGGTGATGACTTTCAGCAGGTCTGGCGCATCCTGGCCGCTCTTGATGTTAAACGAGTCGATGAGGAGTTTGGTGAGTTTGTAGAGGACACCAGTGGCCGCCTCCAGAGGCAGCAACACCAGTACGGACAACCAGTTGAAAAAGTCGTGCACGGTGGCGCCAGCAAAAGCCCTGAAATATATTCAAAATAAAATAAGGACAGTGAGGACCTTACCAGGAAAGCCTTTAGCCTTTAGCCTTCTAACAAAGGATGTGATGAGATAAAATGAGGAACAGAACTGGGTCGTACCTTCGGAACTCATTACGATCGCCAGCTTGCATGACAGCCACGATGGTGTTGGTGACTGAGGTCCCTATATTGGCGCCCATGATGATTGGCACTGCTGACTGCACCTGCAGCACTGCAAACAACAAAAATGCTTATAAAGCACTTTCCCTGTTCCTTCTGTTCATTCAACTAATCTGCTAATTATGTTGTGGGTGGGGCGGCACGGTGGTTTAGTGGTTAGAACATTCTCCTCTCAGCACTAGGGATTCCCGGTTCGAATCCCCATCTGGGTGGAGTTTCCATGTTCTCCCATCTGCGTGGGTTTCCTACGGGTTCTCCGGTTTCCTCCCACAGTCCAAAAACATGGATCAAGTCAATTGAGTTCTCCAAATTGCCTCATATAGAGTGTGTTTGCATGCGTGTCTGTGTGAGTGAGTGTGTGTCCAGTGATAGATTGGCGTCCTGTCCTGGGTGTATCTGCCCAGCGCCTGAAACGTTCTCCCCTGGATGGGCATGGACAACCCCCCCGCGACCCTAATATAGAATAAAGCGGATGATAATGAATGAATGAATGAATGAATGAATGAATGAATGTTGTGGGGGCAGTAGCTGAGTGATTAGGGTGTTTCAGTCTGACTGTTGGGGGTTCAAACCCTGAGTCCACCAAAGGCTACCTGTGTGGGCCCTTGAGCAAGGCCCTAAAACTCATTGCTCCATGATGACTGTATCATGGCTGACCCCCTGTGCTTTGACGCCAACCATTAAATTGGTAAACTCTCTGGTTATTTTGTTTTTGCAGACTATATAAAGGCATGTGGGGTAAGAGCTCCTTCAGGAACTGGGTCAGTGTCACTGCATTGCTGAAAACAATGGTGGTAGTGTTAGTAGGATTAAATCACGGTGTCCCCTCACTGTACCCTTTATTGGACACATCTACCCTGTTGCTCTACCTTTGTACATCATTGTAAAATCTAATTCTAAGGCAGTACAATATGCTGATGGCTAAACAACATGTCTGACCATGTCACAGCAGTGCTAAGAGCATCATCCACCACCCACAATACATCTGCTCTCTAGTAATTCTATTCAGTTTGCCCAGGAACATATGGATTACAGTCTTATGGTACCACTACCAAATGCATCTGCTTAATTTAATGACTCAGTCCTTTAAACTGTGGAAGATGTTTACTTACATCCAGAAGACACCATGCTGACCACTATAGATGACGACGTGCTGGAGCTTTGGACCAACACAGTAACCAATACGCCAATGACAAGTCCGGCTACGGGGTTGGAGAGAACCACGTTGTCCTGAAAGATGTTGCCAGCTGCTTTCCCTGCAATGAAAAATGAGACTCATTCACACTGTCTGTCTTTAAAAGGATGAAAGCTTGAAATGACAGGGTTTTCAAAAATCCCGATCAACTTTACCTCCAACCAGCTGAAAAGCCGAGCTCAGGATGTCCAGCGAGCACACAAACATGTAAAGGAATCCGAGCAGGAGGACACCCCGTGCAATTGAGGTCACAACTCGGAGAATTTTCCCTTTAGTATCAAGTTCTGTAGCGATACGAGGAAGGACAGAAGTCGGGGTTGTTTATTTCGCAAGATTTTTTTTAGCTTTGCATCAATTTAGACACCGATCTCTTGACTCACCTGACCATTTGGGCCCCGAATCCTGCAGTTCAGGAAGATCCCACGGGTCAAACGACTCCTCCTCCATCAGGGCAATGGTGGAGTATGCCGGAAGAACTGTATCTTTGGACTGATTGCTTGGTTCTGTTAATGAGAGCAAATGAATTATGGAACTTAAATAATGGACCAAAGGGTGGCATGGTGGCTTAGTGGTTAGCATGTTCTCCTCTCAGCGCTTGGGATTCCCGGTTCGAATCCCCATCTTGGTGGAGTTTCCATGTTCTCCCCATGTCCGCGTGGGTTTCCTCCGGGTTCTCCGGTTTCCTCCCACAGTCCAAAAACATGGATCTCTCCAAAACATGGAGTTCTCCAAATTGCCCCATATAGAGTGTGTCTGTGTGTGTTCAGTGATAGATTGGCGTCCTGTTCTGGGTGTATCTGCCCAGCGCCGGAAACGTTTTCCCCTGGATGGGGATGGGGAACCCCCCCGCGACCCTAGTAGAGAATAAAGCAGAAGATAATGGATGGATGGATAATAATGGACCAAAAACAAAACAGCGTCAATTTACTCACCGAGATCAGACGTGGTAGCCGTGTCACTTCCTATTTCTGGCCTTGGTGCCATTGTCTAGAACGTCTAGGAATTTAAGGGTTACATTTTAGTGCAGAAACATTAACCAGCATTGTCTTGAATTCAGACAAAAGGCAAAGTAAGTCATACACTGCAGATGGAAGTCAATGGATAACCTCTCGTTCTACCTGAAAAGGTTTTCACATGCAGAATCTACTCAAGGCCATGTGGTAAGTCATTTCCAGTTGACAGCAGAGGAAGTTTTAAGGCTCATTTTGGACACATACGGTGTCATATATAGCTCTAAATATTCTGTATCTGCCCCCCCCCCCACACACACTTTAAACTGAACTTATCTTGTTTGGGTGATACACCTACACACAGAGCAACACGTCAGCACAGACAGTAATTGCTTTTAACATCACAAGTGTGTCTATGCCTTATCATCATGGCAGTGAATATCCTGCTTGATAGCATAGTGTTTAAAAATGGTTAACTCATCATTGATTTTGCATTTAGTCGTGGAGTTTCAGTCATGCCAGTGAAATGTTCACTCTGTAAAACATTCTTTTCTCTGATATTATAATTCTAAGCAGAACAATATCTCATCTCCTTATCTTCCACTTAATCCTGTACTAGGGTCACGGGGGGTTACCCCATTCCCATCCATGGGGGAATATTTTGGCTGTAAAACCACCCAGGGACACCCACGACAGGGCACCAATTCATTGCTGGGCACACACCCACACACTACATAAGGAAAAATTTTAATAGGGGCAATTTGGAGAATTCAATTGACCTTGAATCCATGGTTTTGGACTGTGAGAGGAAAGCCACACGGACACAAGGAGAACATGGGAACTTCACCCAGATGCCCACCAACAGCATTAATCAATAAAAGCCAAGTTAAAAGCAAGTCTTTCCTCCACTATAGTTTACAAATAATACAATATAAGGCGCAATTAGTATCTCCAATGTATCCATCAGTGTGGATATGCATGTCTTTGTGATGTGGGAGGAACCCTGTACCTGTAGTTAACACAGGGAGGACATGCAGGCCCCACACATAAGGGATCTTTATTTGCCTGAACTGGGAATCAAACCCGGGACCTTTTGCTGTGAGATGGAAGCACCTACTGCTGCAGCATCACATTATTATTTGGTTATTCCATCCATAAGATGAACTGGGACATAAACAGACACCTTTCTGAGGTGAAATCAGCAGGTTTGAGTTATTGTAGATACTTTAAAATCCTGAGTTACTATGTTACTGTGTGACGTCATATTACACACATTTTGTATTTGTACTTATATAAGTCACAATATTCCAAAATGAGAATGTCCCTTTTTCCTCTGTCACATGTGTACGCTCACGTCCTGATACAGGGGAGAGGTATATTCTAAAATGGAATACTCTAACATTCTCTAAAATCTAAATATCACAGAGAACAGTGCAGATAACAGAACACAGCAGCGACAGACAGCATGACAGAAGCATAATGATTCGCTTTCCATTTTAATTTCAGTGCCTGACCTTTTACTAAACATGGCATCTCAGTAAGTTAAATGTTCTTGATGATTTAAGGTTCCATCACTTGGCAACACATTTTCTGACATCTAACGAATTTTAAATGTAACGCTTAAGGTGTTTAAAATCAATAAAATTACTATATGGTAGCTTGAGTTGCCATGAGGAAAATATGTATCACCAACATATTAAAACCCAAATCATACTTGATACGTTTTTGGCTTTAATTCTGAGATAACTGACATCCTGGGAAAATCAAAGCAGCCCCCATGTGCTCTCTTATGCAGACCATCTTAAATTCCATATACCATTTTAGTATTTATTGGATGGATTAACACAAATAAAAATGTATAAGTAAATACAGAACAAATCAAATTATTAATAAATACTAGTTTTGATCATTTCCCACACCTGAGCTGACATTAATTCTGAGATAACTGGCATTCTGGGAAAAACAAAGCAGACCCCATGTGCTCTCTTATGCAGACCATCTAAAATTCCATATACCATTTTAGAATTTCTTGGATGGATTAAAACAAATAAAAGTATATACGTAAATACAAAACAAATAAAATAATAAATAAATTCTAATTTCCATAAATTCCCACACCTGAGCTGACATTAATTCTGAGATAACTGGCATCCTGGGAAAATCAAAACAGCCCCTTATGCTCTCTTATGCAGACCATCTTAAATCCCATACCATTTAGTATTTCTTGAATGGATTAACACAAATAAAATTATATACATAAATACAAAACAAATAAAATAATAAATAAATTCTAATTTCCATAAATTCCCACACCTGAGCTGACATTAATTCTGAGATAAACCGGCATCCTGGAAAAATCAAAACAGCCCCCATGTGTACTCTTATGCAGACCATCTTAAATTCCATATACCATTTTAGAATTTTTTGGATGGATTAGAACAAATAAAAGTATATACGTAAATACAAAACAAATAAAATAATAAATAAATACTAATTTCCATAAAAACACCTGAGCTGACATTAATTCTGAAATAACTGGCATCCTGGGAAAATCAAAACAGCTCTCATGTGCTCTCTTATGCAGACCATCTAAAATTCCATATACTATTTTAGAATTTCTTGGATGGATTAGAACAAATAAAAGTGTATAAGTAAATACAGAACAAAACAAATTATTAATAAATACTAGCTTTGATCATTCCCCACACCTTTATTTAGCTGACTAAATAAAAGAATAGGATTTTAAAGGTTCTGCTGTTAACACGCACCTGTTCGGGATGCAGCCGCCTGCTGTTGTTGTTAAAGCTAAGTGCGCTTTTATAGAACCTCCACCTGCACAGGTGTGGCCACGCCCCCTCCCCCCCCCACCCCCGAGTCCCAGAGACCGGTCTCGGGCATGTAGTTAAAGTTATGTGTTAAATCTGTGCACAGTTGAGACCACAATCGATCCTATTCGATCGAATATAATTATTAAATACTTTTATTATTATATATAATAATTAAATCTTGAATGTTTGTATTAGAAGTGTCACTTAGCGCGCTCTGCTGGTCTATAGACGCTGCGCGCATGCACTGAAAACGTTAGGCGCACATTTACGTTACATTACATGACGTCATTTAGCCGAGGCTTTGATCCAAAGTAGTTTAACTTAAACTAGTTATAAATATAAATTATTTAAGTACATGTTTGGGTCAGAGCTCAGGGTTCGACACAGAACCCTGAATCAATAAAGGCTTGGGTCCTCGGAAACCTCTATGGATTTGGGATTTCAGGTTCAGATCGCTGATCCACCACCTTAAACCCTGAGATACTCACACACGGACAGGCCGCCATCCTGTCACCTCCTCTGCGTCTCGGTGCTGGGGGGTTATAATAAACTTTATTATACAGGTACGTCTCTCAGCGCCGGGGTTCCAGGTTCGATGCCTTATCATGACGCAATGTTCCATGAACACGTCTCAGAGAGGGATTCGAACCTGGAATCCCCAGCGACGTGTAATATAATATATAATATATAACGTAGATTATATAATGACTATATTATTAATATTGATCATTCAGAATTTCATATATACACATGTGTACATATATATATGTACAAATGTGTGTATGTATGTATGTATATATATATATATATATATATATATATATATATATATATATATATATATATATATATATATATATATATGTGTGTGTGTGTGTGTGTGTGTGTGTGTGTGTGTGTGTGTGTGTGTGTATAATGTATATAAATCATATGAATCTACACAGAACAAATTATTTTATTTAGAGCCACAATACATTATCTTCGTTTAACAATGGGGTTGCCACAGCAGACAGAATCCCCAAATACAACTTTAACACTGGAAAGTGTTCCTGACACAACCCTACTATTTACTATTTAACTGGCACTATGATTACACTTGTATGTACATCTCTCATGGCTAGGAAAATTTAATTCACCTGAAGAAACCAGCAAAGATGGCACTATATATATATATATATATATATATATATATATATATATATATATATATATATATATATATATATATATATATATATATATAAAATGAAAAAAGATAGGAACTAACGATTGTTAATAAATGAAATATATATTAAATTAAACTTCTTTTTTCCTGTGTGCAGTTAATATCAATACTTATAAAACTATAATAATAACAGAATCAACAGATAGTTCAGCTCCAGAGTCCAATCATATCATGGTTACTACCTAGGTGGAGTTTGGCATGTTGTCTTATAGTCTAGTTGGGTTCGTTCCTGCTAAAAGTGCATGATGTGTTTGCTGCTGTCATGGTGGTGCGAGAGTGTGAGGGCATGAGAGTGTGAGCACATGAGAGGCTGGCAGTGATTGGATCACCTGTGTAGAATATAATATACTTTATTTTTTTATTTTTTTGTACCTCGCACACAGGTTCTGGTTAATGAATAAGTTGATGAGTTTAAAACTTTTTTTTTTTTTTTTAAAGAACTGAAGAATATAAATAGAGTGACATTATAATTTTACAAATTACCTCGTTATTCCCATAATTTTTCACTAATCACTAATATTATTTTATTAAAGCTAAATAATTCCATATGTGATAGGGTCCTCATTAAATAAATATTTAAATCTGATAAATGTTCAAGGTATAACTTGCCCAAAAGTACTACAGCCATAGAACTTGGTGGGACCAGGAACCCAATTATATATATTTTATATATATAATTCTAATTATATATAATATATAAGTATATATTTAAAATTCTACGTTTTTCTCCCACAGTCAAAAAAGCACGAGTTTAAGGTGAATTGGTTGATTTAAATTACTTCGATCTAAATTGCATGTACATGTCTGTGTGCGTTTGTGTGAGTGAGTGTGAACCCCCCCCCCCCCATGACCCTTTTAGAGGATTAAGCATTCAAGATAATGAGGAAAGCTCTATTATTAATATATAAGTCATTATATATAACATGTTTCTCTTGTTACTACATTAAAATATTATTTTGTCGTGGTTTAAATAAATTAACCACAAATAGCAGTTTACGAACTGAAATTTAAGCCCAGCCATCATTCCTACAACATAACACAGTCTTATACAAGACTGCATCATTTTCCAATTCCAACTAAAAGTGAGTAAAAAATGAATAAAGTACAAGCTTTTGCGCAGGTTTCTGCACTGTTAAAGTTTATTATTATTCTGAGCAGAATATTTCTCTTTGATCTTTTTTTAAAAAGCCAGATTCTGCAATGCGTTCTTAAAGTTATATAATCACAAAGTACCTCTGTAAAAGTTTGAGATATTAAAATCTCAACCAAACGTGTAGATCACGAGTAACACAGTCCTAACCTTAGAGCCGACCAAAATTCCTGCAGTCGTAATAGCGTTACTGTAAGCTGACTGTAAATTTATTGGTGACATTAAGTCGTTAGGACGGATTGCTGATTAACTGCTGATAAGCAGAGTACGTTTGATGCTGGGTGCAATGGAGGATTGGATGAAATTCTTAAAATGATTAGCAGATGGAACTTAATGCCCTTTGGATTGTGGCCATTTGGTGTTAGCATGGCCATATAATAAAGTAATATAACAATTAACTAATTCTTCTAATCAGTATTAATCATTCTGCAATGGACTGATGCCATGTCCAGTTTATATGCACAGATTACAGCAGCCACCGAACACTGAGCACCAAACACTGAACAACAAACACCGAACAATCACGTATAAATGACTTTTACAATATTTCTTATAGCAGGTTATATCCCTGCCCAGCGATAGATTGGCGCCCTGTCCTGGGTGTATCTGCCCAGCGCCTGAAACGTTCTCCCCTGGATGGGCATGGGGAACCCCCTGCGACCCTAATATAGGATAAAGCAGAAGATAATGGATGGATGGATAGGTTCCCTGATGGATAGGTTATGATCCCTTGGTCATCATAATATAACATGGGGGGTGGGTGGGTTCTTCATGTCCACTCAGGGGAGGGCATTTCGGGCTCTGGGCAAATGCATCCAGGACAGGGCACCAATCCATCGCTGGGCACACACTCACTCACATACACACTATAGAGGCACAATTCAGATAGGGGCAAATATAGACCAGCCAATTCACCTTGAGTCCATGGTTTTGGACTGTGGGAGGAAATCAGAGACCCGATTGAGCTGAAAACTTGGTTTGAATGACTTTTTATGCTATTAAAGGGCACATAGTTGTGCTTTCAATATACAGTAACTGACCTTTTATAATTCTCTAAATAAAAATTGTAATTAATTATTTAAAGCTGCAGACGGCACGGTGAAGTAGTGATCCAAAGGGATCCAGGTTCAAATTCCGATATGAATGTTGTTTCCATGTTCCGTGTGGGTTTTCAGGTTCTCCGGTTTCCTGCCACAGTCCCAAAAACATGGATTCAAGGTGAATAAAGTGGCATTCTGCCCTGGGTGTCTCCGCCCAGCGGCCAAAAAATTCTCCTCTGGATGGGCATGGGGAAGTGTTATTCATTTCACCTGTAAATGGTTAATAATAATAATAATAATAATAATAATAATTCATTAATTCATTCATTATCTTCCGCTTTATCCTATATTAGGGTCGCGGGGGGTTCCCCATGCCCATCCAGAGGAGAACGTTTCGGGTGCTGGGCAGACACACCCAGGACAGGGCGTCAATCTATCGCTGGGCACACACTCACACACACAAACACACTCTATATGGGGCAATTTGGAGAACTCAATTGACTTCCATGTTTTTGGACTGTGGGAGGAAACCGGAGTCCCTAGTGCTGAGAGGCGAACGTGCCAACCACTAAGCCACCGTGCCGCCAATAATAATAATAATAATAATAATAATAATAATAATAATAATAATATAATGGTCACACTGATATTCCAGCATATTAATTTATTAGGATGAACTTGGTTTAGAAATGACAGAAACAGCCAATATGAGATAAGTGAATTGATCATAGGTCAATGTCTACTCTATCTGTCTAATCTACTGTAATGTGACTCCCACACAACAATAAACCAGATTAAAGGTATGCTCTATTTATACCATTGATCCACATGGATGGCTTCTTTTCCCCACGTGACCCACTTTGCTGTGAAATTGTTTTGATGCAGGTACTGATGTTACATCATGATTAAATGACCATTTGAGCGTCATGATTTGCTGGTTAGTCAACAATATCAAGTAATAAATACAGACTTTAAGCTGATTGTAAAACAATGAAAGTTTTACCTGTCGTTTCTCTACTGCTTGGTTTTAAACTACAGTTTCTTATTAATACTCATTCTGAGAATTAACATCACACCAGAACTCATCAGATTAACAGATATTTTCCCCAAAAAACAGTTATTACACTGCATGAGGTCATTCAGCAGATGTCTCTATCCAAAGTGTCTTACAAGTATCCCAACTTCAGGTCAGAACACAGGGTTGGCCATGATACAGCATCCCTGAGGGTTAAGGGTCTTGCTTGAGAACTCACATTGGTAACTTCAGTGGACTGATTGACAGTCCAACACTTTTATGACTGAGCTACCACACTTTCACAAGCATGGGGTCATGTTAGTGTACAAACATGATGGTTGGGATCAGAGTACAGGGTCGATCTTGAAACAGCATCCCTGGAACAATGAGGGTTAAGAGTCTTGATCCAAGACCCATATTGGTGAATTTCAGCGTACATGGGATTTGAACTCCCAACTTTCAGATTGACACCCAACTTGATGACTGAGGTCAGAACACAGGTTTAGACATGATACAGCATCCTTGGAACAATGAGGATTAAGAGTCTTGCTCCAAGACCCACATTGGTGAATTTCAGCGTACATGGGATTTGAACCCCCAACATTCAGATTGACACTCCCACATGGTGGCTTAGTGGTTTAGCATGTTCTCCTCTCAGCGCTAGGGATTCCCGGTTCGAATCCCAATCTGGGTGGAGTTTCCATGTTCTCCCCGTGTCCGCAAGGGTTTCCTCCGGGTTCTCCGGTTTCCTCCCACAGTCCAAAAACATGGATCAAGTCAATTGAATTCTCAAAATTGCCCCATATAGAGTGTGTCTGTGTGAGTGAGTGTGTGCCCAGCGATGGATCTGCCCAGCGCCCGAGACGTTCTCCCCTGGATGGGCATGGGGAACCCCACCGCGACCCTAATAGAGGATAAAGCGGGAGATAATGAATGAAAGAATAATTTAGTTCATAAACACATGGAACTGAGATGACCTGAGAACATAGAGGAGGTTGAGGGAGGTTAAGGTAAGCATGTGATGAGTGAAGTTCTTTTCACATTCAGGGAGCAATATTCTTTTTTACCTACAGAGATCAATCAAGTGAGATTAGACAATCTGTAGACTGCACTTTGGAACAAGTCTGTCTGTCTGCGGCTGGAATATTAATAATCTGAAGACATTTCTGTTGGATTATAAATCACATTTGTTTTCTCTCTTCTGTCATTACAGCACTGTGGTG